>VZRZ01003662.1:126889-249999 GCA_013398175.1 Climacteris rufus | reverse complement strand
ATTATGCCTCACCCTAACTATGTGTGTCTTTCACAGGTACAAGGAGCTTTGAAGAGGCAATGGACACAGTACAAAACCCAGTGGGGCCAAAGGCACAGAGAGCACTGTTCCACACGATCTACCTCCTACACTGCCACATCAATCACAGAGGTCCCTGTTTACCTGTACCATCATGATGCCAACAATGAACAGTTAAATGGAAGATATGTAGAGGACTCTGAACTCGTTGCATTAAAATCTGGAGAGACATCTGCTTAGCTCAGCACCAGCCATTGTAAACACATCATTTCATGTTCTGCTTGCGAACAAAATGGGGAGAAGGGTGGGAGTGTGGAAATCCAAATTGCTGTATCAGAGTGCAGGCCCAGGTGGAAGAACAAATCCTATTCAAACCACATCAGCCTCTGACAGCAGTGGTGTAGAGGGAGTGTGATGCAGACCTGGAACAGCATTTCTTCCTGTGCACTGCAACAAGGAGTGAACATGGACCTGCCCACAAGGCTGTGTAATCTCCACATCTCCTGACACCAGCCATATGAAGTCACTATCCAATGTCAGTTACAATCCCAGGTAGCCCATAGCAAATAGGAAAGAAAGAACCAGTATGTGGCAACTGGAAACTTTTGACAATTTTTGCTTTCAGTACTTTTCTTTTACACTAGATTTTGAACCATCGACTTTCATAAGATGTAACTGACTTGGAGTCCTTTATTTTTCCCCTTTAATGAGCTTGATCACTTCTTAAAAGGTTTCGCACATTGCAAGACAAATAAAACACATGAACAGCAGAAAGTCATTCCAAAGTATTGAAATCTTGATGCTTTCCAAAGAATGACACAAAATATTACCATCCCCAAAGGATACTCCAGAATATTATCATCACATTAGCAGCTGCATAAAGCAAATTAAAGTGAAATAGTCATTGCATACCAAGATGTCAAACACCCTCAGAGAAACAAATCAATTCTCCAGGCTTAATGACACAAGTCCTGAAGGCATCTCAGAATAGTTTTTGTTTAACAATACTGGTAGATCAAGAATATTTATAGGAAAAATTGTCACTCTATTACTCTGGCCAGAAACTCATCATTAAGACACAATTCTTTCACTCCGTATAAACTATGAAATTGTTTGGAAATTATGGTTTTATTTAATAGACATTCTGAGATGAATGGTGGATGAATTGTCTCTGTTACACAATTGTGATCATGTGATCCAGTAATGGATCCCATGAAAGAAATGAGAAACTAATATCTTACCATAGGAAGTATCTACTTTTAGATTCTGGTTGCTTTCCTGAGTCCATAATCTCTAGGTAGTCCTGACAAAAACCTTAATAATCCATTACAGTTTCTATTGAAATTAGCAGTTAAATCCTTGTGGACTTCAATGACCGATGAATGACTCTCTTCAGTGTTCAGGAATGATTTATGCAATACAGCTCAGTGTAGACCTCAAAAACAAGAAACCATTTCATCCATAGTGTTTAAAAACCATTTTTAAATATTGTGTCCAGCCAGGCTGATTTTTCTTCCCTGACACAACTAGACCCTAAGCTTTACCCTCAATTTGTAGATTTTAAATGGAGGGACCATGTACATGTTTACCTACGTGAGTCACCATCTGACTGGAAAAGTTCCTTCCAGGAATAAGCTCATGAGGGATAAGTGCAAATCCAGCACTCTGAGAGGGGACCAAACTGCCACTATCCATTACATGAGGTGATGCCTTGCAGAGAAGGGGGCTGCTCTGTTTTCACCACCAGCACACACACACAGCCTCTGTGCACCACAACACATTCTCCCCAGGGCGAGGAGGGAGCTGCTGGCTCTGCCACTGTGGAACAAAAGACGAGCTGGGGAACAAGGAGGAACTGTTTGCTAGCAGTGCAGATCATCACATGGTCAATGCAGTGGAACACTTACAAGAAAATACAATTACATATGTTTGTTCAAACCACAAACCTATTTTTCAGACTTCAAGGAATACAAAGACAGTTATTTTTTCAGACAACAGTGTTGTTATTTCTACTTTCACCAGTGAACAATAGGAAATGGAGGATTGAGTTGTTAAAGAAAATAAAGTGGTTCTGCTATGAGTGCTGTATTTCTGAATAGCTTTGGGGCACACTGCACTTCCCAGGAGTGCTGCAGGAGGTATTCCTGGTTTCTAAAGACACAAATGAGCTGATTGTAAAAGAAGTGTGCATAATATAGAGAGTTTAATAATAAGTATGTTGGTTTTAATAATGTACATGTTTACAACATGTAAGCGCAAATTGTTTCACAGTCAGTTATGTTCATGTGGATGTACAAAATGGAAATGCTTATCCATTATATTGATTGTTTTCTTTCTTCACTAATGACATTTTCTTGCTTTGTTTAGTAGAGTGCTCTGAAAAGTCAAATTCAAGATCTGAGGTTTATGTTCTTGGTTGCAGCTTCAGTGTGTTTGCGTCAGTCTTTATGGAAGCTTTGGTTTCAGTCAAGGGATGATGATTTGCAGCCACGAAACATTTGGTCTAACATACTCTGAGTTTAGGGCTGTCATCACTCTGGGGCCATGTAGGAAACGCTGGGTTTTAAAGGTACTTACTGAGTAATTTCTAATCAAAATAATTTCTGGTGGAAAATGCAATTTTTCTTCATCTCAAGATGGTTTGAAATGTCATCATTGTACACATAAGGTACATTTCATTTTCTGCTTTATAAATAGCACCATACACTAGTGACAGTAATATTGGGAATGCTGATACAACTTCAATAATTATAATTATTATAGTAGCGTGGTTTGACTCTAACGCACTCCACAAGAACAGCAGAAATACATTATTAATGCACCAGTGTATCAAAAAGTAGGGAAGGAGCTGACACTTGAATCAGTGGATTCAAGGTGTGCTTTCAGAGGTAACCAACTTTACATTTACCAGTATATCTGCAGTATCTATTTCCTCTCAAACACCACACCCAACACATGAAAACCCAGTTTAGTGAACATTTGCTGTGGCAGGTTTTGTGTGGTTGCTCTGAGCAACTAAATCTATCAGGAAGATAGATTTAGATAGATGCTGGTTGTTATTCTTTACAAGTTACAGAAACACAGCACAAACGAAAAGATTTGTTGTGACATGGGATGTTGAAAGTAAAACTTGATTTTTATTTTATTTACTTAATAAATATATTTTATCTGAAATAAAACAGCAACAAAGGTAGAACAGACAATTTTCTCTGTATGGAAATTCTTAGCAATAATGCTACCTTAATTAAAGCACTACAGAGTGCTCATGTGGCAAAATAACTTTGCTTTGGGATAAAAACAACCCTGTAAACATGATTAATTTCTGTTCTCTTCTCCCATCCTTTGTGAGAATATAAAAATATTGTGAGCAGATTTCCAAAGATACAAATCCAAAACACTAAAAGTGTGAAGGTACCTACATTTGCACTGCTTGGAATTTTAGAAGTTTGACGTGTCTTTGTGAAGCTAAATATGCACAGTTATTTGATTACTGTTCAAAAATATAAGGATTTGTAATCTAAAAGTCATTTGCATTGAAGCGTTAGTTGATCCCAAGCCAATGAGACTCTGAAGTGCTAACATGCCCTCTCTGCCCTCTACGGAACTTTTCATGTAGCTCCAGATGGATCCCAAATCTGTATTTAAGGACCCCTTTATTGAGTATTCAGAGCATCATTGAGAAAATAAAGTAATTCCCAGCATCTCAAATACAGACCACTATGTTGCTCTTGTCCTAATAAAGAACAGCTGTTTCAACCAGGGAAATCAAGTGCTGAGAACGTTACAATTGCTGAGCATGTCATACTCCTGCAGGAAAAGGAAGCATTGTAGTAAAGTGACTAACCAAGGTCTTGTATTGAGAGTCTTATGGAACACAAATCAGCACAGAGAGAATTGGGGATGATTTAGGCTTGGCTCACCCGCCATGCCATGGGCCATTTAGATGACCTGCCAAACTCCTGTCAAATTTTATTTTCTATGATTTTATAGTAGCAAAGATGGGCACTGTGCTCTGCTGGGGCAGGAAGGTACCTAACTTTCATTATATGCCATTCATAATCCAATTTCAGCACCTCACAAGCCTATCTTTAAAAGAAAAAGAAACAACTATCTTCAGCCAACTTTTAAAGAATATCAGCACTGATTTTAAGAATCTGATCCCTTTTGTCTCACTGCAAGCAAATGTAACTTTGAGAAGTGACCACACTACAGGGGGTTACTTTGTGTAATGTGCAAGGTGCTAAGGTGGGACAACATGCAACCCCTCCATTCCGAAGCACTGGTGATGTTGGTTTGCATAATATGGTCAAATCGATACAGCTCCTTCCCTCATCTGCTCTGCATTTCTCTCCCCCTCAGTATCACCACCATAACAAGTGTTTATTTCACAATCTGTGCATTCTACACACTTTCAGGAGAAACGTTTTTCCTTTTCCGTTTGCAACTTATGCTGTCTTGCTGTTTGTCCAAGATGTACTGACCAAAATCAGAGTAGAAAATGTGCATTTTGATCAAAACCAGAATATGGAATTAAGGTATTGTCCCACACTGTTTTCTAAAAACTTCCCAATGGAATTATGGAAATGGTAGGTGCAGATTTAAAACTAAATTAAGGATGAAGTCTGAGAAGCATTGCGAGTGACATTACCTTTCTACTTTTGACAGAATATAATACTGTCATTTTAAAAAAAAGCAAACTAAAAAGATCTTGAGAAGTTGAATTTTATACTAAAGACATCAAAAAACCAACCATCTAGAAAGTCTGGATGGCGTGCATACACATACACATATGTACAATGAATTATTTTAAGAACTGTGTTCAGGTAGAAAGCGGCCTATCATCCCAAAATGCACAAAGTCATGAGTGAGAGATACTGTGGGACAGAGAAGGTATGTAGCCTTCCTTAACTACCTTAATACTCTCTGGGGGCCCCATATGGAGCACAGACAACCAGGGTTATCCATCATCCCACTCCCATACCAGATGTGTTCATGGTGGGAATGACTGAGCCGAGAGACATTGGCCACACTGCGTTTCCCAGGATGCTGAACCCACACTGAGCTGATGAAAGGGGCTGACTGGGAGGTGAGCGGGAGCAAACTCTTTCCCAGCTGCAGCTCTGCTCTCCAACAGGTAATGCTGGGTTATCTCATTAGCATAAGACCCACTGTTTTGGAGAAGACTGACCTTAGACCTGGCAGGCCCTCGGTATGGAAAACCTTTTCTTTCACTTTACCCTGGGTAACACAGCAATAATTCTCACTGACTTCTGTAGTGCAGTTAAAGGCAGGACTTCTCCCTCTCTGATTTTTGAGGTTATCTAAATATCAAGCAAACACTGAAAACGCTTGGTGTAATACAGTCTCACCTTCATATTTAACATCAAAATCACAGTTCATCTGTATTGTGCTACATATAGACTCCTTAAGGTAACAAGATATTATTTTTATATTTTCCTGGGTTTTTTTAGTTTGATCTCTATTAACACTATGTTTATATGTTTTACATGTATTTGACAAACTTCACAAATTACTTGGCCGTTAACACATATTTTAGTTGTTATATTTATAGGTAAAGAGATAAATAATTGCTTATGTGAAACACTTAGCATATAACAGCTTCCAGAAGATCAAAATAAAAAGGATTAAAAAGGCCCTCTCAGTCCATGCTGACCATATACAAAAACATGAGAGGTGGAAACCCCTTGTCCTACTCTCCTTTCTTATCTCCTAGTTATTTCTTTTGTTTTGAGCAAACAAGGCCAACATGCCTCAGTCCAGAGGGTGCACAAGGCTGATCAGCACTGTGTTGTATGGATAGGTGCTTCTGGGACACACACAAGAAGATGTATGGCTTTTCCCACTGACCCTTGCAAGGAGATTAATTTCTCCCAGTGTGTGTGCACATGCAGGCAAGTAAGAATTTGATTAATAAATCCTTTATATATATATACCATCACAATTCACATCCCTTCTAAGAAGGGGTGGGAGAAAGCTTTGCACAATTTAAAGAGCCTCTGAAATAAGATTCATTAAGAAAGAGGCCATATCTCAGGTTCAGATACAGTATTGTCAGTTCAGGCCTCCACAGAGAAGAAAGTTACATGAAATAGCTGCCTGTAATGAGTGTCACTCTACAAATGGTCAGAGCCCATATTCTGCTTGTTGCAGATTGTGCAGGCCTGTTTATCAAGTTCAGTCCCCCTACATATAAAGAGGGAATAGCTTAAGAAAAGGTTTTTTGTATAGAAGGCTTCTTTCTTTTATTGTCTTTGTGTATATAGCAAATACTTAACTCCCAAGGATCCAGCCACCATGCTCACAATTGCATCTCCAGCCAGCAGAAGAGAGGTGCCCTTCTGGAGAGGCTGCAGAGTTGAACTGGCAGCAATTCAGTCTTCAAAAGAATTATGGTGAGAGTGTATCCAACACAAAGTAGACTTCAATTTTGAAAGAAGGGACTGCAGAGATTTTTCATTTTAATCATCTGCTGTAAAATTTCTTCTGTATGGGAGATTCCTTGGGAGCTCACAGTTAGAAAGGATGTGGAAGGACAAGAGTCACTCTAGATGTGCCATCACCTGTACAGATACTGCTACATACACGATAAATAGTTTATCATGACTCGTCAAGTTTTGGTAAACACCAAAAAAAACCCCAAAACCAGATCATGTTTCTCCTTTCTAACTACACCCGTGTAGAAGTAACTTGGTATCTTTTTTTTTATATACATCAGGATACCATGAGTAAAGATCTCTGTTTTTCAGACATTTGTTTTCCATTACACAGGTACTAACACTCTTCAGTGCAGAATGGTGCATCAGCTACCAACAATGCACTTCAGCAAAAGAAATTAATTCAGTCAGGAGAAAGAAGTAAAATAAATATATTTTATGCTCTGCATATACAGTCTTTGTAAATTAGCAAAAGACCTTCTGTAACCAAAACACATACAATAAAATCTGGACATAATTGAAACAATTCCCTGGGTATAGAAGGAATTTTCTCTTATGTTTTGTTTTGTTTTTTGGTTTTTGTTATTAATGTCTAGATAGAATACTGCTATATGGTCATGGCAGGAAAGTTTTATGAAATTAATTTTTATTGGATGATGCTTAAAAGGCGTGGTTCACAAAATTGAAAAAGCTTGAAAATGTAGCTTGAAAACTTGCCATGCTGGCAAATCTGAGGCACAGTCATAAGGCACAAATTCTTTGTTCATGATTTTTATGAATTAAAAGTCAATTATAATTGAATTATTCCTTTGTTTTTATATAAGCCAAGAAATTTACTATCTGCTTCAGTACTTACTATGCAATGTGTTTTTATACCATAAAAATTACTCTGATTTTTTTTTACACCAGGAGATGTATATTTTTGATTGTAAACCAATTGTTCTGTTGCTCTGTGTGCTGTACATAGGCTGAACTTTGCTGTAAATAATTCACCACATTTAGAAAGCTTTCTTACACAGAATGTGAGTGAAATCTCAACCTTACTGAAATCAAAAGTATCAGCTGCTTGAGTTCTGTGGGAACAAGGATTTAATCCTTTACAGATTCTATTTTGCCAGAGTTAATGGCTATGGATGGATCAGGGAGAGGATGCATGGTACTGGCTCTGTAACATCCATGTCCCTCACAGGGACTACAAACACGTGGGAGTTGCTGTTTTCTTCTCAGGTCATTCCCCTCAAAAAGCTGGGCAGGTTGATCAGAGAGCAAGGCTGGAGGAAACAATGTAGAAGTTAAGCCTTGCTCTGACATTTGCTGTTGCAGCAGATACAGGAAGATGCACCCCTGGAAAGGGTTTTCAGATACCTTGAAAAGCTTGATCTGCTCTAGCCCTTGGGTCAGGAGTGCCTGGTGGGATCCATGTTGAGCTGAGTGTCAGTCAATCAACCTCTCCTAATTTATTTTACAGTCTGCACAGGAGTGGTTTAGATGCAATTTCTTTGGTGTAGAACAGAACTTTTGGGAAATCATGGCTTGGTGAGAGGCTTCTATTTTTTCTATTAAGTCAGATCCATTTTTAAACTGTTGGAATGACTTCTTCTAATAAGATATTCTGATATAAATGAATACCAAACCACTGGTTCTAATATAGTTGAATAACCCTCACTCGCTCAAAAGCTGTCTTAAAGTCTTTGAGCTAGTAGAATAATAGTATTAGAAGTCACAGAAATACCTACTAAAATCAAGGAAAAACCTGTGGTTAAGGCACTGGAGTGCATGGACTGAGCAGATTTGTGTTTGGGTCCTGTCCCTGCCGCAGGCTTACTGTGTGGTCCTGCAAAAATGATTGCAAACAAAGTGCCAGATTCACTGAATCCACTGAAACTTCCACTGACAGATTTAGATTCCTATAGTCAAAATTCAGACTTTTCCTCCAAGCATGTTTTTATTGGTGAAAATTCCCAACCAGCCAGACCATTTTATTGTAAATGCATCTGAACTGTCTCCAAGTCCTGACCAAAGTTCCCATAAAGGTCACTGGGGAAAAGTTGTTCCTTCATCCCTGCAAACAACATATTCCTGATTGACTGACCTGGCTTTCTGCTTTCTGATGGCAATTTTGTACCAACATCTCCTGCTTTGGAATAGTCCTCAGTCATGAGCACTAATTAATTTACTCCCTCTGGTTAGTAAATTTTTTGAAACACTTAAAACATTTTAAAGATTTAGAAGGAAATATGTTCAACAATTGCTTCTGGAAAGCCCTGTCTTAGAGTACCCTCTAGCATGCTCTGATGTAGAGACCACACACATAAATATATTTAAACATTCACATACAATGCAAAATACCTACATAGACTCCACACCTGCAGTTTCAGTCATCTGACGGGGGTTTAAGTGATACAATTTCAAGTGTTGCTGGGGAGGGAGAGGTTTCAGCTCCTACACTTGATGCAGTGACCCAGCAACTCATTTGATGAAAGGTGGCTACTGGGCTGGGGCACAGATGATGTGCAGAAAGGCCTGGATATATTGCACTTATTTTTCAATGTCCATGTAGTTGAGAGAGCTGAACCCTTCTCCATGAATGAGGCAAATCTACATACAAATGTTAAAAAATAAAAATTAAAAGAGTACATCAAATGCATGCAACATATGCAGTATTATCTGCAGACTTTTCTAGAAAACTTTTGATGTTAATTTTCTCCATTTCTGCTGTAAAATTGCCTTTTTCTGGTCGACAAGACAACACCAAAAATCACAGTGCATACCAGCAGTGACAAAGTTACCAAGAAGGTTAAAATCTCCTTTGCATCATGATGACCTGATGAATGCACCTCTGTTGGTAAAAGGGTAAAATGGACATAGGCAAGGCATTCCTGGCCTGTGTGTGAATATCAGCAGCCCTCAGAAAGACAAAGCCCAAAAGGTCTTTCCCAGATTGATTCACTAATATCAAAAATATCAGCTATTCAGCAGAATTTAGTTTGAGCAAAGGTATTTGTCAGTCTTCCAGGAGAGAGCTGTTTCGGAAGCAATGTTTCACATTAGATGAAGCACCACCAATTAGCAATACAGTCAAATAACTTTATGTAATTCTACCTGCATGGGGCACAGTGGTGTTCAAATGTGTCCTAAGAATGGTTTCATTCAGCCAAGGCACAAAAACTTCCAGTGATGCTGCCCAAATGTAGTTGCATTTTTTATTTTGCTCAGTGCATTAAAAAGCTGCTCAGGAGAGGCTGGGCCATTGCTACCCATCAGGTTCCTTGGGCTGGCAAATGTACCTGAGAGATACATGCTTTTTTGATATCAAATATGTATCTATTTAATGGAATCTAGACAGCATTCTGCAAAGAAATAGGGGGAAAACCTATTTATTTTCATATTCTTGACTTCGTGAGGAGTGCTTATTTCTCCTGGTAGCAAAGAACTCACTGCCCATTAAAATAGACTTCATCCCCACAGACATTTTTCCTAGTAGTAGGAAAAAAGTAGTAGTTGCTAGTAGTTCTCGGCTGAAATGCAGAATAATGGTTCTGTTGATGCAGTTTAAAAACAACAGCCAAAATGATTGCTCCATTTACAAATCTAAAACCACTCTGCTTCACACAGAATTTTTTACACTTCTATGCTGTTTTCAAATATTGCTCTGAGATCCTTCTTTGCATGGCTCTTGAGTGTGAAAGGATTTAGTAATCACAAAAAAAAACCCCACCAAACATTTTTGCTTGGATTTCAAAGACAGAGGTAAGGGGTGGTTTGTGTTCAGACTGTATGACAGAGACATTTAGAATGGGCATGAAGTCTTTTACATGTTTCAGTAACAGAGAAAGCCTAGCTATTCAAAGGTGTTTTAGTACCACAAACTTCTAAAATTCCTTTCAGGATGGGCTCAATCTTAGGAAATTGTCCTGCTGCCACTGGTAGGTCAAATATCCCTACTCTTATTTGTTCTGCTAAGTATCTCACATTTCACAATGTCATGTGGCACAGCTTGAAAAGGCTATCATCATTGTGTCACAGAAATAATCTCTAAACCAAGACTCTGGTCCTTAGTGGTGTAGGAGCAAGGCAGTGAATACTTCTGCAAGACTAAACTCAACCCCATAAATAATCTGCTATAGCAAGATGGATTCATAATAGATCCATACCTCTATTGTGACTGCAGCCATTGCCCACTGCCGCCAAACAGCCACTCAATTTCTGCTAAAACCTAAACACTTTCATGTCATGAAAGCCTTGAAAAATTCCCACTGCTTCATTCTGAAAAGCCTTCATCCTTTTGCCATTCTCAGGCTAATTTATCATTAAATGAATGGGACATTCTGTCCCTGGTGGAAAGTGCAGTTTTGTCCCTTGCTGGCAAAGAACCACAGCAGTAAGTCTTGGTTAATCTCTGTTAGCTTTCTTTAGATTTGGAATCCATCTCCACTATTTGTATGTCAATTGTGAGAGGTCCAGAATAGATATGGACTAAGAGTAATTTTCCTGCACTTTTCTATTTTCTCAAAACCAAGTTGTGTTGGATGTAACACTGTGGAAAATACATCTGAAATCAACAGGTTTTTCTATTTCTATTGCACTTCAAAAAACACAGCTCATTGGATTCCTTGGGAAACATATGTGAGTAAAGCCAAGACTCGGTGTGGTCAAATTAGAAGCAGCTGAAATATTAAACCTTAATTTCCAAGATGGAAACTACAATAAGCGGAATACAATGTTACAATTGATACTAAGAAGAAACTGGGATTAAACAGGAGCTGTGATGGACTATGGTGGTAGAATACACATATTCTAGCTGCATTTTTGCACAGAAATCAAAGTGCAAAATTCATACCAGAATCACACTTTGGATATTTTTCTTACAGAATAATTTTTTCCTTTCTTCATCTCTATCTTTCAGAAAACTTTCATCGTTATCCCAATTCTCTACAGAGAATTCAGCTACAGCTGAATCTGTCAAAATGTGGGTTGAAAGTGTCAGGATTTCCTGAGGCCATTTATATGAGTAAGGTCACCTAATTTCTTGGATTTCTTGCTGAGAGTGTGTCCATATTAGATTCATATTACTTCTGACATTGAAAGAAGGCACTGATAGAGGAGGAAATGTGTTTTCCTGTTGATTTGGTTCTAGTTGCAGGTCCTCACAGCCCTAAGGGGAGATTTGGGTTGGGGGGTTTGTTGTTATTTCTTCACAGGTGTTGGGCTGAGGATGTATATTAAACCCCTGAGAGCTACAAGGACTTTTCTCTAGAGATGGTATATGCTCCTTTAATTACAGCACCACAAAAGACGAAAGAAATTCTCCTGCAAACAACTTTTCCAGCTTTTATAGCTCTAAAATGTGTGCTGTGGGGCAGCATATTGTGTGTTATGGGGTAACTTTCTTTCTTAGGTTTGGAAGAGATTCATAAAAGGAGTATCAGAGCCCAAGCAGAGGCCATAAATAATCTGCCTAAAGCTGAGAAAACCTCATTGAGCCAGATATAGAGGGATTTGGAAGGTTATAATTTTTCTGATAATCCAACTGTAAGTGAAGATATAGGAGTTAGCACGTTTGGATTCATCTACCCCTGAAAACATATGGCCTTCAAATGGAGCCTGTTTCCTAACCAAAAAGCCAGGCTTGAAAGCTATTAAGTCCCACTAGCATTACTTCTGTCTAGAGACAGTTTGACTTCATGAAAACAATGTTGATAGAGCTGGTGTTGATCTGTTTTTGTTTTGTTTGAGTTAGAAATGCCTCTATAGAATCCAGAACACACTTCTGTGCATTTAAATTTTTTTGCAGAGTTATTCATGTTGGCTCTCAATTTAACTACTTTTGTTTTGGTCTTTCTACTGATGGCCAGTAGGTACTGAAAATTATGAAATTTGCTATACTCCTCCCAGATAAAAGGCTCACAGATTCCTTCACCACTCATAGGTATATTTCAGGTTCTGTTTAAGCTATGATTGAGACAATCATAGTGTTTATTATTATTGTTATTTATTTAACTTTTTCATTGCCAAAATACACTAGGCAATGGCTAGGAGTGCTGCTACTTGGGTACAGCAAGGCAAAGCCAAGAGGACAGTCTGCTCCTTGAAGAGTTCAGGAGTCTGCCTACAGACAGTGTTTTCACAGCACATACTGAAATTACACAGGGCAGGTGAGCAAAGAGCTGATGCCTGGGCATGGGCTACTTCCTACTTTGAGGAAGGAACATTGGGAATTCAGCCTACAAAGTGCAGGAGTAATGCAAGTGAAAAATAAAGGGTGTGTTTTCTTACAAATACATGTATATTTACTTGTAAATGTGTGTGCCTCTTAATGCTTACACAAATTTCATCAAGGCCCCATGTAAGCTGTTCTCTGAGTGCACCCCAATGGCAATGAATGCCAGGAACCTTCTGTGTTAGGAGCAGGCAAAGAAACCAGGAGACAGTTAAGCTGCTATGCAGTCAGCTATCCTCAGAATGAACAAGGTGGTTTGGGTTGACTAAAATGGTATTTTGATGTACTGAAGCTTTTTTTTGACCGCCAACAACTATCTTAGGAGTGTTTTGTTTCCTTGTTTTGGTTGGGTTTGTTTGGGGCTGTTCTTAATTTTCCTGCACCTTGGGTTCAAGGAGCTCATAGTCCCTGCAGTGGGAGGAGGAGAGCTGTACCCACAGCTGCTCCCACCCCCCCTGCAGCTCAGTGCTTATCCACCTGACATGATTTGTTTCATGAAAGTGCCAGCAGAGGTTAACACTTCATTAACATATTCCACTTCTTCTTTAAGAAGTATTTTTATTATTTTCTAAGATCTCTCACTTCCTAATTAATTCCTCTGTTATCTTTTTTTCACAGTACCTCAGCCAAGGCTGTACAGTCTTTAATGAATTAAACAACATCATATTTTTGTCTTAGGGCTCCAGGTATAGTGGATATTTAATTCTGGTTTGTGTTAATCTAGTCCACCCTCCTCTTAGCCAAGATTTCTTACCTAGAAACAACAGCATTTGTTACTAAGCAGACTAAAGGCAATTTATGAAAGTAGCTGAAGTGTTTCCTCTCTTCTCTCTACCTGTTAGGTAACCATTTCTATATATCCAGCTTGAATCTTAGTATTTTAACTATTTTCTCTAACTATATATAAATACCAAGATAAATATAATTTTTTTCCTTTATCTGTCTCAGCCATTCGATAGATACGGTTGAGGACAGTGCAGTGAAGAGATGGTAAAGTGCTAAGTAGGAAAAGAGAAAATGCAAAATAGATCCCTTTCTTGTGTTTCATTTCCTTTATACTGAATGATGAACTGGTGAACATCTTTCTTCAGGTATGGACAGGAAGAGGGAAACACACTTCACACCACCTAGGGGGAATGGCAGCAAGGGAATGGCTGATTCCCCTCTGCGAGAGAAGGAGGGGTCACAGAAGATGAGCATGGAGAAACTGCATGGTAAATTGAAACCTCTTCTTCTGTTTGAGGCATTTTGTTTGGTCTTTAATACTCCAATCCTCAAGTTCAGCTTTTGAAAGTATTTCATAACCTAATCATATGGGTTGCAAAGAGAAAGGGAGTTTCACAGGCTCTCAGCACTCAAAAACCATGTAGCAAGAGGAAGGGAACACCGGTTATATGGTCATATGGAAGCTTTGGTTATAAATTTAGCAGTAAGGACTTGGAAACAAGTTTTTCTTTCTGAAAATACAATATGTCATTTTTTCTAAGCCTCTTTTTAAATTTCTTGTCCATTTGAAAACCCCAGCAAACCACTCATTCTCCATTTCCCACTAGTACGAAATCTGGATGCTGTCTAGATTGATTTCTAACATAAATATTCTACAGTTTATTGCAAAATACCTCAATGGCCAGAATTTCAATAGGACATTAAAACTTCAGCAATTGTTCTAATTACAAATCTTTTAGTTATGTCTTCATATCTACAGTTCCAAACAATTATGGCTGCCAATCTCTGCAAAGTAAGCCTTAGAGATTAAAAACTACTGGTTTCTATAGCAGTGATGCACAGGAATTTTACATCACTGCAACTGATGATTGAAACAGTCAGGATCAATATTGAAAGACCGAGACCCAGTCTGAATGACCCTCTTAATTATGCATTTCATTAATTGGCTGTCTGCAGTTTGCTGCTGTCTCCTTTTTCAGTAGTTTCAGTATTAAATTGCAAGCAGATCCAGAACACACTCTGAGTTAACTGAAAGATGTCTCCCTATAACAACCACCATGTAAATTCACTGAAGATTCAGAACAGACTGATAGGACCAAAATTAGTTCAGCTTCCAAGCACTGAAACCAAGGAGATTGCTGGAAGAGGTCTAAAAATTATTATTCCGATGTTGCCTAACTCTCCTTCTGCCAGATGTTGCTGCCCTCACGGCTGATACAGCAATATAGCATTATCCTGATTACCATTAAACCAAACCACTATCAAATTCAGGCCTGAGGCTAAGTTGCAAGAACTGTCTCTGATTTAGGGACTGCACCCTTCAGGCCTGAAAATTATTGTCTACACTCAAAGTGATGCATGGGATAAAAGTGTATTCTGTGAATTTTCTGTCAAATGAGGTTCAAGAAAACTGAAGTTGTGTATAACTATGCTTTTCTTTCAGTCATTTTGCCACATGTACAAATAAGATAGACCAAAATAAGTAATTTTAGAAACAAAAGTAGCTATACATTGTTTAGTATATGCTATGAGAAAATAATATTTTGTGAACATATTTTCAATCATTTTACCAAACTGGAAAACTCTTGCTCCTATGCCAGAAGGCTAATATAATAACTATTTCGGTTATATGCTCCAAATCTCTATAATTTGGGAAAAAACCCTCATCATTTCATGAAAATAAATAGTGGTAACTGCTTTTGTTCAGAAATCTTTCAAAAGAAGCCAATAAACAGTATTTTATCCTTGGTAACAAAACACACAGTGTTCACCACAAAAATGAGCTTACCATGAAACTAAAAAACAAATGAAAATTCTTGCATTATTGCCTTGTGTAAATAAAGGAAAAATATTTTTGCAGATCTTAGAAAGAAAGGGTTTTTTTCCAGAAGTTAGTAGTGACTTTGGATTACTGCAATTAAAACTCCCAGATTTGGATTTTATCTTAAAAGAACTGTGGTTTTCATAGATCAGATTCTCAGCAGAGTCTGGGTTGGGTACATATGCTCTGAAGGGTGTGTCACGGAAGATATAATAAATATAATACAATTAATATAATACAATTAATAGGAATAGAATAGAACATTAAATACAATATAATTTGACAATACACTATATAAGAATATGTTATTTTTATGTACTATAATAGCATAATATGTAATACAGTACAATATGATATAATTTGGGACAAAGATTTGCAAATCCGGTGGACACAACCCTCATCAAATTCCAGCAAGAATTTCACTTTAGAGAAGGATACCCAAAGAGAGCTAGAGTAGGGTAAAGAAGAGAGATGCACAGTAATTCACCAAGCACTCTACCAGGAGAGAGGAACTGCAGCTGCAATTAAAGTGAGAGTCAGGATTTCCTCCAGAATCACGGAATCATAGAATGATTGGGGTTAGAAGGGACCCTAAACATCATCTAGTTCCCACCTCCCTTTCACTAGACCAGGCTGCTCAGAGCCCTGTCCAATCTGGCCACTCTCTCCCAAGCCTTGCTGTCCAAAGCAGCTCTCTCATCAAGCTGGCAACATTGTCAGCAGATCCCTGCTCAAATCCTGCTTTGCTGCATGTGGGGCAAGTGTATCTGTGAGCAATTTCTGTGCTGTTTCTGAGCAGGTGGAAATAAGCACCAGCACTTTACTTGGTTGCTGAACCCTGGAGGGCTTTCATGTCTTATGTAAGGCTACTGGCTGCCTTCAGGGAAAAGCACCACCAATGAGATTGAGGAGGAAAAAATCTGTAAATCTGTATTGCAGTTTTTATGGGGAAGTGAAAACACACATAAAAATTAGAGTACTTTATTTCACGGGCACGGCCTCAAAGTGTCAAGTCAGTAGAACAGGAAGCAGACATGTTGTAAAATAATCTGGAATAAATTGCTCATAGAAAAGAAATCCACTTGAAACACATGAAGAGCAGTGTTGCATCCAAGCCACTTTCCCTTTGCCTGTACCGACCTGGGCGTTCGGAGATGAACTTCCTCGCCTGAACTCCTGATTCCAATCCTGAGCAAGGATACAGTGTGAATATTCCACATGCTTGAGAGGAGATTGTTAGATTAGGATCCAATCTCTACAGCTGTAATGCACTGCATTGAGTTCAGTTAGAGAGGAAAAAGGAGGCTTGGATAGCAGCACTGCACCTAAGATGAAAGTCACAGGAACTCAAAGCTTCATTACAACAAAGAAGAGCAAGCAGATTCCTGACTCATTCTGACCTATGTAAGAGTAGGGAGCACAGCCTGCTGGAGGATGGCTGGACTGACGCACACCATCTAAAGTAGTACAGCACAAAGGACAGGGAGGAGCTGACTCGGAGCTTGGTATGGAGCTGGAAACACATCTCTTCAGGGAACTTGGCAAAGCAGCTTGTATGCAATGCTGCACAACCCTCCAAAACTGCTTTCTGGTCACAGAGGTAACTCGGATCAGCTCATTGTGATTTATGAAAAAATCAGTTCATCTTTGAATAACAGCAGTTGTCCCCATCCCCGCTGATGCAAATACAGTGTGCCAGATAGTCCATGGCAAAAGTAAGGGCCTCTAAAATTTGCTGAGAAAAATAGGAAGGGGCATAAAAAACATGGCAAGATGTCTTTGCTGAGATTCAGAGCCCTTACTCCTACAGCAGAGATGCACAGTGACACACAGGAACGTAAGAGTGGCAGTGGTATCTCCTGCTTTGGAGATGGGGCTGACAGAAGAGGAAGAAAATGTTTGATCTCTTACCAAGTGGGCTGCAAATCTGTCCAGAGCAAAGAGGTCTCTGCCCAGGAATTAGTGAGGTCCAGGAGCCCATTGTGCTACCTCAGCAAAGATGCTTACGTCTAAGGTTTCAAGGAGTAAGTAGTAAGAGTGATGGGCTCTCTGGATTCACTAAACAATTCTTACTATATCAAATCTTGCCCTGCTGTTGCAGCTCTTTGCAGCTTTATTTAAGTTGAGAAACACATACCATCTGTTGTCTGACAGCAGGTAAGAAACGTCTGTGCGGTATGACATCCCACAGGATCCCAGTGGCTTTTCTGAAAATCTCCAGAAATCTCTTGGATATACCTTGAGCAAATATCTCCTCATAAACCTGACAAGGTTTTTGGAGCCAGCGACACAGAAGGCATTTGGTGCAGCAGTGCGAGCAGAAAACCAGATGGAGGAGATGATCAAATTGTCAGCTCAGGTTTCTGTTGCAGGAACACCTATGTGCAGATGCTATCACAGAGTATACACTACTCCTTCAACAGAACAGGTTTAAATCTGCTTTCCCTTCATCAAAGAGTAGCAGAATCTTTGTGCCTGCAAAAAAAAATCTTCTGAGGCTATTTAACATGACTTTGTGTTGGGTTACGTGAAGGTGTAACCAAAGGAATGTATTGTATCACCATCTCCATCACTTCTCGATGAGTTGTTAACGACAGGTCTTTCACAACAGCTGGCCACTGCACTCCCCACCCTCCAGAGTGCAAGCTGGGCATTAGATAAGGAAGAAAAGAGAGACAACCCTGCAAGGCAGAATGATGCCTCTGTCTTCACATCAATTACTCAACCCTGATAACATCCGCTGAGAAGCAGTAGCTACTCTGTGGGAGGTCATCTTTGCTAAATGGGCCATCAAGGCCACCTGGAATTATTCATAAAGGATATCATCCCATTGTGATATGCCACGCCCCGAAAGGAGGAACTGAACATCCCGCCTGCATAAAAGGAGTGGGAAAGAACACAAGAGGCTACTTCCATTGGATTCCCAGAGGAGATGAACTCCACAACTGGACCCCCAGAGACAAACCGGACTTTTCTTCAAGATCATCACTCCAACAGGACTACAGCCACTATTTAACTGGACTGCTATCACCACCCTGACCAACAGGGTGTCAGGTTGTATTCTGACTGTCAGTTTAGGCTGGTGTTTCTGTGTTACTGTCTTTATTTTAATTTCTCCTACTAAACTGTAGTTCTGACTTAGAATCTCTCTCACAATATATTTGTGTGGGGTTAATTCCTCTGCTGGTTTGTTTCCAAACTAGCACAGACTTCAAGAGCTCAATTATTCTTAAGAAAATCTTTCCCCTGCCTTTAAAAGAAATAAACATATTATCCCTCAAGACAGAATGAAAGCAGATATCTAGGCAGAGAGAAGCACACATTTTTGGTGGTTTCATTTGGCCAAACATTGAGGGTGCTTAAGGTTGATTAAAATACAGGAGTCCTACCAAGCAGAATTAGCTCTTCTCATTGCAATAGATTTGTCTTCAAAAATGCGCTAGATTCAGCACAAAATATTAGTGTTCATTGGTGTTAGGAAAAAACAATGATAATGAGAGTTTTCTAGCTAGTTCACTGAAGCTCTTGCTGTGCCAATTCCTTCCCTAAATGGTGACTGTAACTAAAACACCAGACATATGAGCAGCCTCTGGTAAAGCTGCTTCTATGGCAGCATCCCCTGCTTTTTCCTTCTGACCTGTGATCTGCTTGAAGATAATATGGCCATGTTCACCCTCATCTGTAGTCAGGACCACAGGTTTCCTTATGGCAAAGGGGTGCAGGAGCATGGGCACCAGATTGGAGTGAGATAAAGCACCAAGTGGGAATTACACCAGTGAAAAGGGGGAAAAAATACCTTTTTGCATCAGTTTTATATCCAATTGCCCATTTTATTCCTATTATTTTATAGCTTACATGAGAGGATGATATATCTTCTGGTGCCTATGTAAAAAGCACATCACAAAGGACAAACAGCCTTAATAACTGTTCCATAACCAACAGGATAAAGGAAAACAGAAGGGCATTTTTAAGGACAAGTTATGACTTTCCCTGAAATTTTGCAAATTTGATATGCTTCACAAAAGTTACCAAGAATAGGCAAAGTTTACTGACTTTGGATTATTTATAGACTTGATGACAAGGTGTCGGAAAAATGTTTCGGTTTCCTGACTCTACAAGCAGCCAAGTGGTCAGACCCTTAGGACTGAAACACTCTGCAAGTGCAGAAGTACATTGCTTTTGGATCTAAAACATCCTTAGGCAAAAATCAGCTTTCTCTGTTTCCATTGCCTTCAAAGAACATCTTAACAGGCAGAATGTGACAATATTAATTAATGGAGCAAAAAGAAAAAAGCTGCTGATTTTGTCCCCAAGAAATTTTCCCACACAGATCTGTTACTGAATCAGTGCAGAATTTTATTTGAGACAGTTGTTACCAAGGCCAGCTCTGATTAAGATTGATGGCTCTAGCAACAAACAGCACAAAGGGACACCTCCCAGCTTCCCGAGCTGGTAAACCCTGGGAAGACTGTTCCCTTGGTGCAGCAGGACTGTAAAGAACAATGACAGAGCTACAATCCCTAAGCTAAATTACACTTATTTACCTAAATAAAAGTTAGTTGATGAAAAATACTTCAGTAACCTGAATTCTTCCTTTGAACACCCACCCCATTTGGTTGTTCATTCAATATGCCTGAAGTCACAAGTTTGAAGACTGTGCTCAAAGAAGGTGATCATTTAATAATTTGGTTCAGACAAAGTTGTGACCCTTAAACACTCTTCTTTTTTTTCCCCATTTAAAGCTTAGCTAAGTGTTTTCCCGAGTACTTCAATGAATGAATTATTTTTTCAAAATACAGTTGTTATACTGTAAAATGTGCAAATTTTCCTGCCTAGGGGCAAGTGAAAGAAATTGCTGTTGTTCATCTCCCGAAGTCTTTACTTAGTTCAAGGAGGGACTAAGTCCTCCTTGACTTCAGCAGTGGCCTTGTCTGGCCTTTGAGCATGGGGTAGAGTCGATACAGTTCACACAAAATATTCCCAAAATTAGCAGAAAAAAAATTTCATAAACAGGCAGAGTAAAGGCCTTTGGAATTGTCCAAAGACTCCTCAGGGAAATCTACAGGGACTCCACTAAAGTTATGGAGCTTTTTTCAGTGATATTACTCCTGTGAATTTTTTTTCTTCATCATCTTATTGTCACAAGTTATTTGGTGAAATGAGAGACAATTTTACTTCATCTATCTCATATCTGCAGAGCAGAAATGCTATATAAAAATAAGGAAATATGAATCATGCAACTGTCTTCCAGAACTGCTTACCCTAGCAAATATTTTTCCTATAAAAATAGGTTGAAAGGTTGAAATTTGATGTGAAAAGCAATATTTACTAATTTCATTTTTCACTGTATTTTGAAAGTCTTGAAAGGAATAGTTATTTTTAAAAATAGGGGAAAAGAAATCTCAGGTGCTTCTAGTTTGCTAGGAGAAATCTTTTACCGTTCCTTCTATCTCAGGGGCAAATAATGCATATTCTAATTTTCCATTAGATTTGCCTTCCTCTCACTAGTTCCATCCCTTAAACTGGGAATATCCTAAAGGTGATAATTATTTGCTTATAACTCTTTCCTCTTGAGGGCTGACATTCAACAGGAGACCCATTCTAGGCTGGATTTCTCTAACACAGCAAGTTCATTTCTGTGCACACAGAAATGGCCAAAGGAAAGTAAGAAGCTGCCTGCACTGTTCCCTACTTCTCAGGGCTGATAGAGGACACCCTTTCTACATGACTGTCTCAGATATGAAATTAAATTTTGTGCTCTTATTCACAATAGCCATGCCTGACCCAGCAGCAATCCCATTGCATCCTCCTTGCCAACAGGTCTGACCTTTATTTGGTCACCTTCCTCTGTGCAATTAAGTACCACATCCCAGGGCACAGGTTGCTGAGCATGCAACTCTAAAACCTGGGAAAGGCAATGTACTTTCGTCTCAGAAATAAATTGTACCAGTTGTGGGTCATTGCTCTGTGTGCAAAAGTGGTTGTTAGTGTCTCACAGAATCATGGCTTTGCACACAGCCACATGACTGTGCATTTATCAGTATTTTAATGTATATTCAAATAAAAATGTTTACTTGCAAATTCCCCTAAGCCAGCCCCTGTTTTCACCAATATGAGATCCAGGGAAGTCTTTCATGGCAGAAAAAGCGGTGGTCAGGGCCTATCCCTGGCCTGCCTTGGCCAGTCCCTCACAGCTCCAGGCGAGCGCATTGCTCACTTTTTTGCAGGTGAATTTACCACAGCTGTCAGAGCATCACAGATGCATATAGACAGTGGCAAGTTGTTGCTTGACTTTGTCACGTTGCAGTGTATACAGTCTGATGGCCACCAGCTCTTTAAAATTCATTTTCTTAAGCACATTTTCACAAATGTTGAAGAGAGCCTTACCATCATAACTCACTTTTCCCTCCTCTCAAGAACAAACAAAGTGTGGCAATGCAGAGCAAGCAGTGCCTAGTCTGATAGACTTCACCATATATATTTACCTTGCAAACACAACAGAGAAACTTGAAAAGAAAACAAACATTCAAAGTGATATTTCTTTACACAGAAAAATAATCCTTCAGTCCTTGCTGGAGAGAATAAAACTCCTCCACTCACAGGTTCTTACTGATTTACATCATACTTTCAGATATGCAAGAGGAATATGTCAGATCTATCTTACATTAGCTGCCTGTTCACTTTATTTTGTGCCTACTCTGAATTAACCATTTAGCTTTCATTCACAGTGAATGAAGAGCGAGAGAAAGAGAGATTTCTAGATGTTACTCATGACCTCTAACTCCACATGGCTAAAGTTAGACATTGACTTTGCTCTTTTTTTCCCCCCTTACATTACCAAGAGATCAGAATTCATTCCCTCACTCTCTTTAGAAAGCACCAGCCTCAGCTTATGTGGTTTTAGGAAGAATTTCTATTCATTCTCATAAAGCAAGATGACTGACTATGCACCTGCCCCTCTTTTCAAGACACCTAATTCTGTGTCTCCTTCAGTAACATCTTATCCCTAAAAAGTTTATCACTTATTTTCTCTGTCTTTTATCTGCTCCTAGGTTGCCATCATTCCATCTGCTCTGTATGTCTTCTTAAGTTTCTTGCCCTTTCTCTGCTTCTTCTGCCACCTCTGTACACATACTGATACACACAGGGTAAAATAAACAAAAGTACTAATTACTTTTATAGTCTGCATCAGGGTCTTATAGGAATCTATTCAATCAGTTGCCTAAACCCCTGCCTAAATCTGCATGAAGCCAAGCTTCCCATTTTTACAGCTATTGCTAAACCAAGCATTTAATAGTCCCATGATTTGTCCTGGAAGTCATTTATCATAATCAGCAGCTTCAGTGAAGTAGTTTAAATAATACTATCCAATAGTAAAATAGTGTTTGTTTTTTTTTTTTTTAATCTAAACAAAACCTAGGGGGATATAGGAATTCAAAAAGTGACAGCAAGCATTTTTTACTTTTTAACTGGGCATACAAACATAGGAAGCTATGTTCAGTATCATACACGTTTTGTTCAGCTAAAAATCCCAGCCTCCTGAAATTGCTTTAGTGATTAGCACGGGGAAACAGCATTCATCAAAGGAGACGATAATGTACAGATACTGGTGGATTAAAAACATTACTGCTAAGGCAATTTCACAGAAAGATCTGGGGTTTTTCTGTAAAACCTTCTGTTTGCTTAAAGCCCAAAACTGAGGTCTAGAAAAATTAAAGTAAGTCTATTGTTCCTTGCACAAGTGATACCTAGCACTGTTAGATACCCTGGTATACCCTGGTCAGGTGCTGCCCCTCCAGGAAGGCATGGATTCTCTGCAGATTCTCCATGTTCATCCCCTGCCAGTTCCAGTCAGAAAACTCAGTCATGCTGGGCCTCTCAGGTACCATAAATCTCTCTGGTGATGCATCTCATTCTTGCCTTTTCAGCCATATGTTTTTTTTCTATCTGCAATTTCATTTTTACCAATTGACCTCAGCCTTCTACTGCACTGCTTGACACGAAGCACATCCATTTTATCTTGCCCTTATGGTGAAGGGGCCACAGGGCACAATTCTGCTCATGATGCAGAGGTGGGCTTGTAACAGTGTCTACCTAGAGAAATGCTTCCACAATGTGCTCAGGTGTGAGATCTATAATCAGAAATGGTGACTAGACAGGAGCAAAATGATGGTATACAGAGTGAACTTAGTGAACGAGGCTCCCAACATTCCTAAGAACCTGCCTTTCTCCAGAAAAGCTTGGGTGGTGACAGTTCTCCCATCAAAGCATGTACCTATAATCTGCATCACACTGTCATCCTTCCATAAGTGTTCCAAAGTTGTTTGCCCTTTCCTCTATACAATCTCCTTGCTATTAAATCAAGCCAAACAGCTCAGCTCTTCCATTTTTTCCCCTCAACTTCTTTAATAGATGCTTTTATCTTAACTGCTCTTCCATTATTTTATAATGTTGTTATGAATTACTAGTTTTTACAATTGTTATTGTTTCTTAGTTATTCTGCTTTGTAGGTGCCACGAGAAATCACTGTTTTCAACACTGGAAAAAGACAAGTACAGACAGATGGGGAGTTCAGGAAACCAGGGAGATAGTGCTGGTCACCCTGACAGGCACTAATCTTGACACATAAGAACTTCATAAGCTTCTCGTGTTTTGAAAATGTCAAAACAAAGGAAATAATTTTAAGGAGCCATTTCCAGAAGAGCAGCATGGTCAGAAGAAGGGTGTTACTGGTAAGTCATTCTTCCTCAGACAGGAGGCACAGAACAGGAGAAAGCACAACCATTGTCATTTGAAAATCAGTCAATAGGAGGAGGATCACTGGAACTGTGGGCAGGATATAGGTCATGGTGAACTTCTTGGGCTCAAAGTGAAGACAGATTCAGATTTGATGTTTTAGAGAGCCGGGGGGCTGCCAAGGATGGAGAGAGAGAAGTTGCCTGCTCACTGCAGACCCTTTGCAGCCCTTTACATATGTAAGTGCTGGTACCAGAGACAAGGTCTAGGAGAGAGCTATGTGGCTCTCATTTTGCACATACCCTGTCCCAGCTCACTGAGCTACACTGACTGAACTCTGCCGTGAGGATGCAGCTTACAGAACAAACAAGGCAGGCAGTTTCCTGGAGAGCTCTGCTGAAAGGATAAAAAGGATTTCATAAACGAAAAAAGAAAAGCCACTGCTGACGTGTTGTGATACAGGTTAGCATGGTCACAAACTACACTGGCAGAGCAGTGGTACACTGCATGTAGTGATAAATACCCTTTTGGACATTTCTGCATTCACTAATTTTCATACAAGGCTGGTGCTCACTGCCGAGATGCTTTGCTGTCTGAGAAACACAGCAGTAATCTATAGAAACACCATGTGAAACCAGGGTGAACTCAGCACTGTTGTGGGTAAGCTGGGGAGCCATGAAATAACTCAGTGCCTGAGTACCAGCAATCCTTGCCAGCTCTCATACCACAGTGATTTATGTAGAAATGTTCTAAAAGTATTTTTCTCCAATATTTAATCGTAAGGTAGCCCTGAGGTTTCAAAAGCATTCAAAACTCCTGGAAAAGGCACTTCCCCTTTTTGGTTATTTTCACGTAGAGTAGCTAAATACTTACCTATCATTCTTTCAAATCTAGGACCTCAATGGCAATTTTGTGAGAGTTGTGGGTAATTGGTAGTTCTTAAGCTGCTGATAAGCTTAACATGCAAAACTCTGGATATGCTTAACTCACGGAATAACAACTAAGTTAACTGTGTTAACTTAATGCCTAGTCACTTCTGCTCTCATCAGTTTATACTAATAAAACATACAAATTAATTTGAACTTGAAAGTATTCCATTTTTGAGCTGGGAGAGATTTGCTTTCAACACAGACTGTCCCTTACCACCTTACTTTTCAGCACGCAGTCCTGTAAGTAAAGAGAACAACCTCATAAAATATCGAAATCACAAATATTAGACCTTCCACTGAAGTTACAAGCCTGGCATGAAATTTTCATTTGATTGGCAGGGTAGCAAAGAGAACTCTTCCACACTTTCTTTGAGCTGGTACTTCTAATCCATCAGTGGACTCTCTGTGCATCCCAAAAACGATGGCCATTGTAAAACAGCAGAGTTTTGGTTGTTAGTGTTATTTTCAAAGAAAAAATAAATGTGAGTGCTACTTCACATTTATGTAGGGAAACTTCTTCCCAGTGAGGTTATGGCACTCCTCTCAGAAACAGGGTTTATGTGAATTTTATTGTATGAGTCTGAATGAATACCCTTTATTCCACATCATTAAACCATTGCCTATATTTCCATTTCACTTCTGACACCATGACATTTTTTCTTGATTTGGCGACATTTTTCATTTTAATACCTTCTGGACATGTAAAAGAAATATAAAGTTTCTTTGGAAGTGTTCCAGAAAACAGCAGACATGCCTTTGGTAAGTTCACCCAGAAGCCTCGTTAGTTTTCTCCTTCATTCTCAGCTCCATGACAAGAAAGATCTGAGCCTGACAGTGTTCTCAAAGATCTTATATCAGTGGTTTGATTCAAAATTTGACTAAATTGTCAAGACGTTTCTTCCAGCCCTGACCAGTTCAAGTTTCAGAATCACAGCACAAGGCAGTCTTCAAAAACACACAGATCTGCAACACAACCCAAATCTCTGTGCAGCTTTAATCCCAAGGGAAGTCTCAGTTCCAACAGCATAAGCCCTTAGATTTCTAATTTTGCTAATAAGTTGCTAACGGCTTCAGATCTGAGCCAAACTAATTTATGTTCACAGAGAATGGGCCCACAATGGCAGTAGCAGTGTTTGTAGCAGCAGTGCTGCAATACTGCCAACATTTGGAAAAGTCTTTCACAAGAGAGCAGACAGAAACAGTGGATCCATAAAAGATTGAGTTTATAGTGAATGAACCAATTAGAATGGTATAAGTTATGAATTTTATCACTCATGCAGTTTCTTCATTCCATTTTTTCATTAACATTTGTAGCAACTATGAATGTTATGACTCATAAAAATTGATGATTATTTTTATTGCAGTAGGTTTGAAATTTAATGGTTTTGATACAGTGACAGAAGCATTTATATTTACGATATGAATCTCAGTATCTGCAAAATTGTGCAATGTAGTGTTCTACGTAAAAACATCATGTAATACTTTGAATGGCAATACATTAGCATTTCTTCAGGTATAATAAAATACAAAATAACTAAGGAATATTGTTATTAGGATGAGTAAGAAAACAAAGCATCAATTATAAAACATGCTACAGTTCTTTAGGCTCCACTCTAAGCGCCTAAGTTCAAAGTGCAGAACCTGAAAACCCATCTTCTCCTGCAGATTTGCCATGACTACCTGCTGAACTGTTGGCAGTAAATTACTTTAAAAGCTGAAATTTCTTCAAGTGTTTATGTGCACTGTAACCTAGGAGCCAGAACAACAAACCTTTCCAACATTTTAGAGCTGTGAATTAAACAGAGCAGAATAACTGCTAAAAACTAAAGTCTGTGGTCATGATCTTACATCCTCATTGTCCTTCTAGTTCTGGATATTTTACTCCAAATCAAATGGCAAGAGTTTGTGTTTAATTTTGAACAGGACCTCTGCCACCAGTTTCTGGGTCACTGACATCAATAGGGTTTCTAATGCAGATTTTAGGAGGGACAGAAGAAAACAAGAATTCTGGTGTTGAAGAACATCAAGGAAAAACTCCTGTTGACTCATTCAAGCTTTGGACTTGGTCTTTATTCATTCACTTTCACTAATTTCTAAACATGGGTTGTGGGCTGTGTTTGACTGTTTTGGACAAGTTCACTTTAATTCTGTGCTGAGTCTGCAGTTAGTACTTCAGCACATGATGGGTTCTATTGTTATTTAGATTGTTCAGAGTTATTTATTTCAGATATCATTTACCTTCAGTTATATATTAAATGTAGTTAAAGTCTCTTTTTTTAGTCTTTAGCAGCTGCTATTGAGAAAAACTGAATGAAAAGTGCTCAGCCTGGTCTTAGACACATCAACAAATCAGCATTTTAAAATCTCCTTGACAATAAAGAGATGAGAGGCACCATGCAGCAAACCAAATTCTGGTTAGATGACAGGAGGTTCATTATTGAAATTATGATCCAAGTTGTCACAGAAAAGCAGTGCCTGCTTACAGAATGGATGTGCGCGTTTTTCATTTGCTGGGATAATCTCACCCATAATTACACTTCAAGACCCCAGGGCCTCATTCCTCCTGTTGACTGATAAAATTGATGAGGATAGTTTTAAGACAGCCACAACTTCCACATGTGAAATGAAAACATTTTAACAGCATCTGTGAATGACAACAAACAACATTTGGGGAAGGATGCACTGGATATGCAGGATGAGTTGAAAAATGGACTTGTTTTGCAGAAATTATATCTCTAAATCCTAGCAAATTTGAAAAAGGTTGCATTTCTATATATGAGAAATGACCTTAGAAAATTGTCATCAAAATGCAGTGTATAAGTCCATTCCCCATGGCAGCATTCTAATGGAAGCTACTATTTAGAGGACTCTGATGCTACTTGCTCCCATTGTGTTTCATTGGATCTATCTACACCCAATTTTTACTCACAATTACTTCAGCCAGGCCTTACCCTGTATCCTACCTGTTACCACTGCATCAGAAATCCTGCCTGACAGCCACATGCCAGCAGCAGCACTTGCACCTTTGAGTCCTTAGGTTGAAATGGGTTGAACAGGGAGCTGCTCTCACCTGAACGGGGAGCTGCTCTCTGTTCTGCAGGGGTGCTCTCTGATAAATTGCTGTAGGCTTTTGTGTACAAAGAATATTGATATTTGAGTCCTCTAATAAGTGCAATACACTCTTGCACTTGCCCTTCAAAAATGGAAAAATTTGGATTAGGTGCAAAACACCAGGAGAGGTCTGCAGCAATAAGAAGAAGAGGACAGCACACACTGGCCCCAGGGCTTACCATCTGAGTCCAACCCTCTTCCAGTACATTTTACTCCTGCCCTATGGGGCCCTAAGGTGTCTTGTATGCATTATGTGGCATTATACAGCTAAAACTCATAGTACAGGACCAGGGAAGCTGCTCTGCCCAGCAGTGCCTAAGACCTGGGCTGCTGCTACTGTCCTCACTCAGTTTTGTCTCCTGACTCACCCTAGGTCACTGGTTCACTTTTGTTTAATATAGTAGTGCTTTGTAATCCCTACATATGTTGCAGTGAAGTGTTCTGAAGATCAATCACTATATAACATTTTCTATACTATAGAAACTATAAATAACTGTCTTTGAAAGGAATGCAAGAGTAGCCCATAGAATTATGCAATAGACTATGCACGTATAAATTTATCCTCGAATTTCAGATGGACTTGGACTGACCCAAAAGGATGGATACTGTCAACCTGTGCCTGAAAGAAGAAAATCATCCACACATGAAATAGGCAAATATCAGCCAGCTGCAGAAGTCACATTCTACTGAAGATGACTCCTAGAAAATTACTTTATACCAACCTGCTCCAGACCTGAATGACCTGTTCTGCCAGGATCAAAATGGACCTCTAATGAACTTGATACAACAGTGTCCCAGTTTCCAGTGGCACTTGCACCCAATTTTTGCATCAACTTTCTCCTTTTTTTTTGAATTCTTTTGATTCTATCCTTGGCTGGATGTCCAGGCCCAGAGAGTGGTGGTGAATGGTGATACATCTGTGTGGCATATGGTCACTAGTGGTATACTCCAGGGATCAGTATTGGGCTCAGTTCTATTCAATATTTTTATTGATGATCTGGATGAGGGGATTGAGTTTACCCTTAGTAAATTTGTGGACAATGCCAAGTTAGGTGGAAGTGTTGATCTGCTGGAGGGTAGGAAGGCACTGTAGAGGGACCTGGACAGGTTGGATTGATGGGCCAAGGCCAGTTGTATGAGTTTCAACAAGGGCCAAGTGCTGGGTCCTGCTCTTGGACACAGCAACCCAATGCAGAGCTATGGGCTGGGGGCTGAGTGTCTGGAAAGTGGCCCAGCAGAAAAGGGCATGGGAGTGCTGGTCAACAGCAGCTGACCATGAGCAAGCTGTGCCCAGGTGGCCAAGAAGGCCAATGGCATCCTGGTCTTTATCAGCAACAGTGAGGCCAGGAAGACTAGGGAAGTGATTCTCCCTGGGTACTCAGGACTGGTGAAGCACCTTGAGTCCTCTGTCCAGTCCTGGACCCCTCACTTCAAGAAGGACACTGAGGTGTGGAGCATGTCTGGAGAAGGACAATGAAGCTGGTGAAGGGTCTGGAGCACAAGTCTTGTAATGAGTGACTGCAGGTGCTGGGAGTGTTTAGTCTGGAGAAGAGGAGGCTCAGGGGAGATCTTATCACTCTCTACAACTGCCTGAAAGGAGGCTGTATCCAGATGAGGGCTGGCCTCTTCTCCCAGGTAACCAGTGAGAGGAAAGAGGATACAGACTTAAGCTGTGCCAGGGGAGGTTTAAGTTGGACATCAGGTAGAACTTCTTCACAGAAAGGGTGACTGTGCTTTGGAATGGGCTGCCCAGGGAAATGGTGGAGTCACCGTGCCCTGTGGTGTATAAGGAAAGCCTGGATGTGGCACTGAGTGCCATGGTCTGATGGACAGGGTGGTGTTTGACCATAAATTGGATGCAATGATCTCAGAGGTCTTTTCCAACCTAATTGATTCTGTGAGTCTGTGATTCCCAGCAATGCTAAGGAATCAACCAAGATGTGAGAACCAGGATATTTCAAGATATCCTTTCAAGATATTTCCTTTCTTCACTGAGCTCAAGTCACTGAAACATTCAGAGCCCATGCTCTATTAAAACTTGATGCTGCTGTGAGAAGAATGGCTGAAATACAGAAAAACTAATTGTTTTTCTCTGCTTAAAAAGAATGTTTGCCATGTCTGTTTCGTGAGTATGGAGATGGTTGCACAGGACTTCAGAGCATGCCATTCTTACATATCTGAGAACTAATTATCCTTCAGTATATCATGCACAATTAAAAAGCCCCTAAACATCAATAAAAACTAGTTGGCCTATTTATTGTGGTCTGCCTGAAAGCCACAGTTGGATCTGTCCAAGCCTGTCAACACAGCTTCCAACAAAGTCAAAGTATTATGCTAAGACTGAACAAGAATTCAGATAACATAGGGCAGTAAATGGGCAGTAATTACTACTTACAGGCTCTATATTGGCCTGAAATCGCATAACCTCAGGCCCTGACTTGGACAGGCCTGGATTTAGCTGTTTAACTGTGACAACTGTCCAATGTCTGGTACTTGTTGCCTGAGCTTATTCTGGTTGACTAGTAGTTTAGGTTTTAATAAATTGTGTGGACCAAAGTGCCTCTGAACTGCCTGGAATGAAATTGGTGTGGAAGACGGCAGGAGCAGAATCATACTGGAGGTCACAGATTAGAAAACAAATCATGCTGATCAAGTCAGCAGTGCCTACAGGAGTGCAACCTTGCATTGCTCTGGTAAAAACCTTTCTAGCACTAAGAAAAAGAATAGAAAAACTAAATTATTTGGAACAGTGAACAGAGCACAGAAACAGACTGTTAACAAAAAGCAAACAAAATAAACCCAGGTGGATCCCAAGAGAATGGTGTAAGGAAACAGCACTGTGTTTGTCCGGGAAAAGAGGAGGGAGACAGGACACCCTTCTCTACCCTGATGAATGCTACAGAGTACTGGCAGCTCCTTATAACATCCCCAGAGGTATATACACTGAAATTCCTGGCCTGTCACTTGGAAAAGCATTGCAAGGGTGAACATAAGAAATATACTGGAAAGGAGATTTTATTTTATGACATTTTAACTTTATTATAAAGGATTTCCAGTATTAACTTGAATTAGAATATGGAATATGAATATATAGTATTGTAACTAGATTAATAATGAAATTGTTATTAGACTCTGAAAACTTTTCATTAAATCAAAAAATTCTTATTTTCTTTATATAGTTATGTTCTCCTTTTTGCCTATAAAATGAATTTGAGCGCAAGAGTAAGATTGCCCTAGATGCTTCTTTCCTGGTCACCCAGTTGGTTCCAGACAAATTATACAGTATGTCTTAAGAACAGTAATCTGTTATTAGATTGTTATTCGATCAATTTTGTGTTGTCTCAGACTCTCAAATGCCACTATATTGTAGAGAATGACTCATTTCCACTGCATAGCAAATGTGTCTGAGAAAGCCAGAGGTGCTTTTTGGCAGCCCCTGGGCAGGTGAAGCTTTTGTCACACTGCAATCAGAGTCAGAGTTAAGGATTATTCATTGTGCACACAGGACCTGAGTACAATCGGCCATTTCGGGAGTTTTATTCCTGGTGAAAAAAACAGTGGAGAGCAAAAGAGAAAGATAGGAGGAGCAGGAGCATGTAAGCAGAATCTGGAAAAGGAGGTTAGGTTCAAGAAAATAGAGAAATAAACTGTAGAGCAGTTTGAAGAATTGCCCTGGATAGGATACCCTGAGTAGATGGCAGTACAATTGACTCAGGTTTGTATTATATATTCTCCTACATTCGTCATGAATATGACAAGCATAAGTGTGTCCCCAGTTACCAAGCAACTGGAATCCATAATATGACTTAATATTAATAAAAATGCAAAAACTCTGCTATAAAAGTTAGGGGTTTGAACTGTAAAGAGGAAGCACAGAAAAATGCATGAATGAGGTGTTTGGGGCTTTTTTTAAGTACTGCTTATTTCTAAGTATTGATGGACTATTTTTATTCAGAACCATTTTAACACTTTTTGACAGAGACAACATGCTACAACATGCTCCTAATGTAAGTCTGGAACAAGCTGTAATTCCTTCCTGTGCCAGGTAGAAAGACACTAGATGTTTTAAGAAAGATACATTTCTGAGAAACAACCTTGCAAGTTCCTAAATCAAATGGTAGATCCACTCCATATGTTCTCTCAACTAATCTAAATCCATTTAGAAATAACTACACATTCTTGATCATGCAGAAGTTTTTCTGATAGTTGCAGGAAATGTGGATGCAAGGCTGGCAGGTCTGAGCCAGCTCTCTTTCACAGCCATGGAAGAGTCATTGAAGATTACCAAGTAGCTTAACTCACAGGGAGTCATTTTGATTTGCACAGGGTTGCTAAAGCCCCCATGCAGAGAAGCATATATCAGAAATCTTGTGCATGCTAAGTCCAGCACCTTCCAGAAGCTTGGGACCCGCAACTCTGCTTGGTGTAGTCACCTTATGAGTAGAACCAAGGCTGGAAAGTTGCCTGTGCTCAGCATCTGCCTCCCTCTGCCTTGGGGCAGCACAGGAGACCTGGGTGGGCTCTCTGCAGCCAGGGACCTCTACACAGCTCCTGGTCTGAAGTGGAAGTGAAGTTGGAGATTGTCAGCAGCAGCATGAAGTGGGTATTGCAATTCACTGAGCTGAAATATTCTTGCTAGAAAATGTGTGTCTATTCATGATGATTGTAACTCGAGGGGCAGATGAGATACATCTGGTCAATTTTTGTCCAGATAATTTTTCTGCAGTTTCACTGTCGTATTTCAAGTCACTGCCTCTGTCTGGTTCAAGAGAAAGCACCACTGACTCTTTTATTTCCCTCTCAATTTAAAAATTTCATCATTTTAACCCCACCTATCTAGACATAGTATGTTTCAATTCCCATGACACTGTTGTGTGAATGAAATTGCCGTGAATACTAAATTGCATGCAAGTAAGATTTCAAAATAAATGTGTGGATTTTATCTATTTTGGAGGGGTTTGGGGTTTTCAATATTCTTCCAATTTTTGGTGTGGTCAACTTTTAAGATAAAACACCTGGGCTTTTTAAATAGCTGATAAGAAAATTTGTAAAATCAAGTGGGTTCATTCTTCTTTCACAAGCAGAAGAATCCGTTCCAGGGCAGCTCTTTGGTTCTTAGGGTCTACTTTCAACTGTCCTCAGGAGCTGTGTAGTGAAGCTCCTCATAGTGTCAGTCATGCATGCATCTGAGCTGAGCAGGTACAAATCCACAGGATGGGTCTCTCAAAGGTAATAAATAGAGCTCCTGCCTAATCAATGGATTGTGTAGTTTCCTAGAATATTCAGCATTTCCTACAGCAGCACTACTAAAACTACTGTTAAGTATGGCTTAACATAGGCAGAACAGTTAGGTCAGCCTCATGAAGCCTGTCCTAGGGCAGACTTAGCCGTAGCCAAATCTTCTAAAACTGCCTGAAAGCTCACAGCAGAGGATGTCTTGGCAAATTATAAAAGCCAACACATATCCTATTCTTCTGAACCTTCAATTAAAAGTAAAAAAAAAAAAACTGAAGGTAAAAGTGAAATATAGAACAACAATATGGAAACAATTTTAAAATAGTAAAAATAAAATCATGAAACTAAAGAAACAAAAGCAGGAATTTGCTTTTATAGATTCTGAACTCTTGCTCCTTCTGTGTCTCCCAAAAACCCAAAACAGACACACATTCTCAACGAAGATAAGAGCTGGAACTAATTTCTGCCCTCACCTGGAGAAGTACGGGATGGAGACTAAAACTAAAGGTATAGAAATTTCTTCAGCAGCTCTAAGGCCAAGGATAATGGTTATCTGAGCCCTGATATTAAAAAAAGATCTATTGAAGGCCAAGGACCCAAGACTCCCTACAGATCATTACAGTAGTTAAAAAAAAAAGAAAAACCAAGGAACAAAAAGAAAGAAAATTGATAGTGTATTTAAAATTAATGACCTAAGGTTAATTGGTACTTCACTGACTCAATTTGCAAATGGATTATGATGGAGAAAAGTGTCTTTCTGACAGAGTTCACATATAGCAGTGGCCCTGAGCATATGCATGTCTCTACGGAATAAAAAGTACATTGACTTTTTATGGAAGAAACCATTTCCTTCTCACTTTATTAATGGGAGTCATCTCAAAAGTTTTTTCAGAGTCTTTTGTATCGAATTGGAATTCAGTGTTTGATTTACTATTTCAAAGCATATTTTTATGAAAGATTGGATGTTAACATTTTGTTCAGAGTGTTTCTTGCCAATCCTTCCTTGCACTGTCAGTTTTTTCCTCACTGCCTTTTTGGCAGCTGAAGCCACGGTCTACCACTTTCCTACTGCTTCTGTGCTCCACTGGTGTTATGGACAAACAGTTCTGGACTTTCACTGCTTCAGTCCTCTTCCCTTTATCTCAGTCAAGACAGTGTCCTCTGTATTTTGGGATTTATTTCTTGCTACCTTTAAGAAACTGTGAAAGGTTCCATTGTTTCCTTCTGGCCTAAAACAGAACAGTGACACTGAAGCTATATGGCATCACAGCAAATGGTTAACTTCAGGAAAGCTCTGTGAAGAAAAACCAGTGAACTTACTTGAAAGTTTGCAGGAAACAGGGACCCTCACCTTTTCCACATTTGTGGGTCATCCTATCCCTTACAATGGGAATTTATGTTCCAAGCTGGCTGACAGAATGTAGCTTCTGGACAGCACTGTGCATTTCTATATTGGACTAAATGCTTCAATGTTCTGAAAAATGTCCCATTTTCAGACACTTTATACCTTGCTCAGATTTCTTCCTCACCTCGTCCAGTTAAGGGCACGCAATTGAACCATGAGGGTCACTGGCCATGGCCTGATTGCTGCTGGTTGCAAGGGCAACACCACCTACTTGATCCCACCTCTCCTCCTGTGTATGCAGAACTGTTTGGGACCTGTGGCAGTGTATGTGGCAAAAGCCACAGCCCCACAGGCTCAAGACTGGTGGATTCAGCCTGAGGTTGCCACCATCTGAGTCACACTCCCTGGTCAGGGTGAGCTTTCTGGCTCACCCCCAGCATCCCTCGCAACTTCATTACCATGTTTCAGTTTATTGGTTAATTATGGTATTACTCAATGTTCTCTGTGAGGTTAAGTTCCATAAATTTCATTGCTGTTCAGTTCTCGATTGGTTCCATGTAAATCCTTGTACCCCAATTGGTTACTCTCCCCTGCTTGTATCCCGATAAATCCTCTGCTGTCCCTCTGCCTATTGTCTCTGGTCCCTGAAGCCTCCAGCTCTTCCCGATCCTAGCACCGCCTCTCTTGGACCCTGGACCCTCTCCTGCCTTCCCTGCTGCCTCTCCCCAGGAAATAAAAGAGCTGGAAATCACACCAGGGCCCTTCTCTCTGGCCTTTATTCTCGCCTGCGCCCGTGACATCGGCCCAGGGCTCTCTCTCACCCAGAGGAGCCAGCACTGAAAGAGCTGCCGGAGGACACCCTGCGTTTGGGGACACTGCAAGCTGCAGCCCCCAGGAAACCAGGGTCACTCCCAGAATAACGCTGAGTGGCCTCGAGCTGGCCCCCGGAGCCAGTGTTAGGGACCTTCAAAGGTCATAGATTAAAAACGGGTCATGGTGCTTCAGGTAAACCTGAGGCTCACATTTAGGGAAATGGTGAGATGTATAGATGTACAACCAAATTGCCATTTGGGTAAATTAAGGTTGGGGAGGGTGGCTGAGTCAGAAGAGAGAATGATCTGACACAGTGCATAAAAAAACCAGTCTGTCATTTGCCCATGAGCTACTGTGAGATGCAAAAATAAAAGTGGTTTGTCAAAGTAGTCCCTTTCCTTTTCAGATTATCTTGCTCTTAGAGACTGCAATGGGAGTTATGAAATTTTAACTCTTCTTCCAAAGTGCATTCAGCCTTTTCATGGCACCTGTATGGTTCCTCTTCATTATACCCAGTTTGGACTCACCTAATTTTCACAAAATAGGCATTCTAAACAACAGACTACACATACACCCATTCTGCAAATGATTTTTCAGTGATACCCAGGCAGGTATATAATACACAATGAAGAATGACTACCTATATAAACACAATTTTTTTCTGTACTTTCTAGAAGAAACTGTTCAACATATTCTTCATTTTCATTTATATAGGTTTGAATATAAAATAATTATTTGAAATGAATATGAAAAACTAGGTATTAGGCTGATTTAACAGATTGGAGAGAAGCAACTAGAAGTGTTATTGTTCCCTCTCCATGGCAGGTGACAGAGGGGCTACTTTGCTCAGTTGTCCTTCTACTCCTCTTCATATATTGGGGTAGATCATGGGACATCATGTCAAACGTGCAGAGCATTTTGCATTTCTCTGGTCCTTCATTGCATTAGTCCTGAATCTGAACACCACAAAACCAATACAAAAAGTCATCCCATGAAGTGGGATTTTTACCATTTGTTCCCCTCTCCAGCCCAGAAACATATTGGAAATATTGTCTCTGCAAGGCAACGACCCTGTCTGGCCTGCAGCCCAGCTACTTTTCGAACATGCACCAGAGGTACACGTACCTTTGCCAGGTTAAGTAAAGGTGGCCCATCCACCTGTTCAGGTCAAAATCGGTTAAATTCTAGCCGCAATTCAGATGTTACTCGACACCGCTGTGAGGTCGACTGAGATTCCCACCAAGGAAAAATTGGAGTCACAATCAGTTAAGGATTGGGGTATCGCCATGCTCTTATCAGTGGCGTGGCCCTGTACAGCATAAATGCGTATGCCCTTTCCATCAGTCTGGGGTATAGCCATGCACAGATGGGGTCTGGTATAATCTGCGTCTCTGCCGCTCGATGCCACTGGGTTGCGGCCAGCGCGGAGCATTCTGGTGACAGTACACAGCTCTAACCCAGGCTCACCCCCATACAGTCAGAACAAGCGGCATATGCCCAGAATCCTTCGGTTTAGGTTATAGCCCTGCTGCACAGTTGCTTGACTTGGCATGTGTTCCCCTCACAACACAGAGGCCAAAAACAAACTGGCCCTGATAAGCAGGTGGTTTGTCCCGCTCCAAGTGGGGAGTCCCTCGAGTCACGACAGTGCTACTCCCCAAGCAACTGTCAGACTTTACCCAGCGATACCGCCCTGTGGGTATGGGCTCTGGTGACTCAGAACCTGAGTCGCAAAACAGGGTTTTCACCGGAGAGAGGATTGTCACCGATCCTATCTCTACTATCGAGTGGGTGGCGAGGCCACTCGATAGGGCGAGAGCATCCTATACTCTCGCACTGGGGCAGAGGCCGGCTCGGTTACCCTTGTGGGCATCCAGCGGGACCACGAGGAGGTGCGACCTCTGCAGCTGAGCCCAGTTAGCAACACACAATCCCATCTTAAGAGAGTCATAGTTACTCCCGCCAGTCTATGCCCTAGACCCTGCTGACACCCTTGGTCAGCCTTGCTCCAGGCCTGGCATGGAAACGTTTCTGTAGCCAGAGCCCAAGCTCCAGCACATGCTAAAGGCAAGTCCCTATTGCCTCCTTGATGCATTCCATTAAAACCAAGGTTAGATGAAGCAGACAGCAATAATTTCCTCCTTTGATTGTACTTACATCTCCTCATCTGTCACTACCAAACGAAGGTCAGTGCTTCAGAGTGATGGCTTATTCAAACTCCATTAATACAAATGGCAAGGAGCAGAGACTGGATGGTGATTTCATGAGCAGGAATGTCCTCTCTGGGTACTGTGACAGAGCTCATGGTTCTGTGAGAGAGAGGCAGCCCTCTGTGTGGCCCCCCAGGCCACTCCCCTGCTTCAACAGCATGGGCAAGGCAGTTAAACAAACCAGAAGATGACTTTCTCTTGGCAGTCAGGTCTCCTCTGGTCACCAGCCCCTGGGTCCTTTTCACCCAGCATGGGTTTTTTGCCCAGTTTCTCCCAACCCTTCTGTGGCTGACTGCCCCCACCACTTCCAGCCCTCTCCTTTGGAAGACCAACACAACCAGGATGGGTGGCACAATGCAGAAGGTCACAAAGGTCCCATGGAGGTGTGGCTCAACATCTCGAGAATTGCAGGGCTGGATTCTGCTTTCCACCCCATGGGCTGATGTCTTCAGGCTTGCTGACACCAGTGCTAACCTGGCTGTCTCAACAGAAGGTGCTCACAGGAGGCAGGGTAGGCTCAGGGTTAGGCTCTGGGGAGAAGCAGGAGAGGGGACTCCCCTGGGTGACTCAGCACTCCTTTGGGAGGGGGATGTGGGGAATTCCCTGCTGTGGTTATACACAAGCCAACATAGTTTAGCCAAACACGGCTGCAACCTACGTTATTCTTAGATTCAAGCCCTACTGAGGCAACAGAAACCATTAATTCCATATTTTTAACTGAAACCCCAGCAGGGTGATGATGGGGTCCATGAGCAGAGCTCCCAAGTGCTGTTGCAACTAATACAAGTTGGAAGTAAAGCCCAAGGAAAGGGCTCCCCCCCCAAGCTGCCATTGACCATTAGTATGCTCTTTTTGGTTTTGCAAATGGAGAATGCAAAAGAAAAAAAATACCAAAAATTAACCTGTCAGTTTTACATAAAAGAAGCTAATGCTTTAATCTCTAGTCTCCTCCATACTGTAAAAGTAAAGCAAGGTGAACACATTAATAAAATACTTAAATAAGCCCAGTCTTCTGCATTTTTTGAAATTTTATTTTCCTAAAAAATTAATGCTTATAAAAGAGAAAATATGAACCCTACCCTGTTTTCAGGAAAACACATGCGAGTACAGAGTAGAAGAGTTCAGTCTGAAAATCTTTCACTGACCTCATGAAATAGTGAGAGCAGAAAGGTTCAACATGAAGTACCACATAACCGCACAGAATATTACACTTCTATTTTTCAGGCTGTTATACAGCCACATACTGACTTTCAGAAAATTACTAATCAACTTCAAGATTTTTTTCTCATTCCTACAAAGGGTATACTTTAAAACTTCCCACATGCATGCCACTCAGTCCAATTCCCAACTTTACTCACCATTCATAAGAGGTTAATAAATGTGTTTTAATTATTCATACAACTCACTGCTTTCAAATGCAGAAAACTGAAATTTAATACAGAAATGAGTCTCAAAGACATGAGATAAGAGCACCCAAGTTCATGGGAACTCATCATACAGAATCTTAAACAGAGTCTACCAGCTTAGAGTCCGCATACTCACCCAGGCAACCAAAGCTAATCAATTTAATTCCTCCAAAAGAAAAGTCTCTAGAGATATTATCCCATCATTTCCTATTATTGAAGACATAGATCTTAAAAAGCATGGATAGGCATTGAAAAAACTTTTCCCAGATCTCTTTACCTGATTATTCCATTTGTAAGAGTGTCAGATTAGGGTTTTACAAAAAAAAAAAAATCTGTAAAAAAAATAAATGCTCAAGAATGCTATGTCCTAGGGTTTTGTGAGAAAACAAGATCTTAAGTCTCATCTACACTGTCCTTGTACCTCCCGGTCTAGTTTCTTTGCATATTGATTCTGGTATTTAGGTCATAACTCAGTACCTTAAGAAAAATAACTTGTGCTTCGGGGAAAATAAAAAGGTGATCCACATTGGTTGTTTGCCTGTTGTTACCCTGTGAAAAGAAAGTTCATGTTTCAGCTTCCCTGGGGTTGTCACCAACGGCCCCTAAAAGTACAGCTCATGCCTATGGAACCATGGCCTGACAGCACCTCACAAAACATGATAGATTATGTCATTTCTTTCATAGTTAGAAGAGTAAAGAACTGGAAAATAAACCAAACTTCCCTGCATCAGGCACTGAGACAGAGCAGAACCTAAATCAAAGCTCAGGATGAATCTGTGACCTGGCTGCTGTGGTATTCAGCAGTTCTAACATGTTACCTAATGTGCCACCCATGGGGAGATCCTTCCTCCCAGCCAGGGCAGCCACGGACACCCAGAGCTCTCAGAACACAAGTCAAAAGCATATGTGCATCACCCAGAGCCCCACATCTCACAGCAGAGATTTTGAGCAATAGAAGGCAGAAATAAACATCTCCCTAAAAATAAACAGACCTTGGCATAAAGGCTGAGAAAGAACTGCCTTTTTGAAGAGCAGAGACACCAGTGCCGCGCTGGGCTGCGTGTGCCGGGGGAGGAAGGGCTAATGGCGTTACAGCTGTGATGTGCTCCCGCTCATGGCAAAAATTTTCTCTAGTGAAATGTGGCACATTATAAACCACCCATGAGCACTCAGCTGGTTGGAACATTCGACTGCTTAAGCATTCTAACTGTGCTGGAGGAGACAGCTGAACTGGCAGCTCAGGGCCAGGAATCAGCCCCAGGTCAAATCCATTTACATAAATGACATTTTCCTACACTTCCAGAAATAAATGGTCCTGAAAACTCACAGATGCTTAATACTGCACTAGTAACTGCATCAGGCATCTGAATTTCTGCATTTATTGAAGTCTGAGGTTTCAAGACAGCGAGTTGTCCCAGAGTAAGCTACATTTTCACAAGGCTGGCACACCACTGCCTTGAAGCTTGATCTGCCCAAGCTCTGACCCAGGAGTGTTGTCCATGTGAAGCAGGTATCCCCCACGAGCAGCCAGGACAGCAAGCATGACTATCCATGAGTTTTCCTTAAGGGCAGGAGCAACATGCTCCACCAACAGTGTCCAATTTGATGCTTTCAATGTTTTAGGCTGTGCTGGAGCTCCTGTTCAGCAAGCTCCCAGGAGTGCTTCCTGCAGAGCACACATCAGTAGCAGACAAGGGTAGTGGCAGTGGGAGCAAAATGGGAACTCAGGTGTACTCAAAGCTCTGAATTCAGACCTAGATTATGACCTTGTCCTCAATGGACACCAGTTACCCCCACAAGGAAACACCTCCACTACCTAGCCAGGCTTCAGTGTCAGTGCAAGTGAAAATGATAGTGTGTTGCTTGTTGTTCAGTTGTTCAGTTTTGCCATTTTTTTTCTGTAGTCCCTAGTGCTGCACTACATTGCACAGAAAGCTCTGTGTGTGTGTACATTTATGCTATAATAAGCAACACCATTTTATGGTGCATATTCTACATGCCATCCCTGCAGCTCTCAGACAGCAGCCCTAGGACAATTTTTTTTCCTGTACAAGGATCCTTTTTATTTTAAGGCTCAAGTGACATTTCTTTTTTATTGTTTACTGAAATACAATGGATGGGATGAGTTTTTCATGTATGAATAAAAATTACTAGTGATATAGGGCAGGAAATACATACAGGTATGAACCCTGAATGTATTTGTAAAAAAAGCTCTTCAGAAACACCTGCAGTCATTTTGCACATCTGATCATTCATTTTGTGCTTAAAGAGGTGCCTCACTGCATCTCTTCCCCTCGATCTTCAGCTTGCTCGTATACTTTGTTTTTCAAAGATCGACATGTTTAGACAGTTATTTGCCAATATTAAATCTGACAATATTGACATCTGTGCAAGATAATCTACAAATGTAACACAGATCTATATATCTCTGCTCTGAAAATAGTTTTTCTTTCACATATGTATCAAGATACAGAGTTCCAGACCAAACCAGCACAACTGAGAGATACTGTAGAGACTTTGTTTAGCAGAATAGTCAAGTAGACTTGAGCTTAGTTCATATCCAACTATTTTTAATTTAGCTTATACATGTAAACTCTCTGGGACTGGACAGAATACTCTACCAAATTAAAACTGAGCAATGGATCCACAACACAAAAACCAAGGTTACTCATGTCATCATTAGTTTCTCATGCATGTACTTTATCTTACGGCAAGCTATTGATTTAATGCCTACTTAAAAAAAAAAACAAAAATACAACATGTGTTTGCAAGGTCCTGAGTATTATTTAAAGATGTTTCGCATCACACTTCAGAATCTCATGGATGAGCAGGAGATCCTTAAAAAGCAAGTCTCTGCTGTGATGAAATCCAGCTCTGGCAGTGCAAAAACAACACACTTACAAATATCCTTAAATAGGCAGCAAGCACAGAAACCTTCGTGATTGCAAACTGCATTATTTCCATATTTGCAGCATGATCGCAGTGTCAGTGCAATGTTTAGTCTTTATGCTACGCTGTTTCAAGCAGTGGTTAAAAATAAAATAGATACCATCAAAAACACAATAAATCTGCATTTTTTGTCCACCTCCATTTTTTACAATATAGCAGGTCTTAAAAGACCCCACATATATCACTTTCATAGTAAGAAGAGGGAATCTTTATAGTTTTTTGCATTCTGTGACACAATAACAAGAACCCATGGGAAGACTCTTACCCATGTGGAAACAGTGGAATCCAGAACAGTCAATTACCTGAAAATGTAGCTACTCACCTGAAATCATGGAACATTTAAGTTCCTACCCAGATCAGGCATTTGAATTAACACCTTCAGGAGCTGCTCTGCGCACTATCAGCTGAAGCACTGCTGATCCAACACGGTCTTTCCCATCAATGCCATTCTGCTTTGAATAATTAAACCTATACCAAAGCAAGGACTTCAATCTTACACCAGGGCCATGCAAACAATCAGTTGGCTTCCCCCTATTTTTGTTCCAGTAGCTGCTTTTTCAGAGAACAGCATCACCACGAGATATAAACAAGTGAAGCTGACTGTAGAAAAGCCAGTTTTGTGCTAATCAGTGCAGGGACAGGCTTTGCCAAACCAGAGACTTGAAAACTGCTCATCTATGCTCCAGAATATCAGAGATATCACAAATATCAGAGTACTCATTGTCTAGGCATCAGGATTTAAAGCCTTCATTAGGCTAAAGAAGGATTGACCAATGCATTGCCCACTTCTGCATTGTTGGTCATTCTTCTTGGAGACTGAAGGAAATTTTCTTCTCCTATTAGAGTATTCCAAAACACTCCTCTAAAACATAAAGGATATTTAAGCCCTATTTTTCTATTGCAGAAAAAGCAGTATAAGAGGCTTCTTACTGTACAGAACAAAGATGCACAGAGATGCTCAAAAATCAATGGTTTGTAAAAAAATTCTTGTATCAGAGAATGGAAACTACCAAACACATCCTTAAGAAGACAACGATTCAGTATTCAGTGGAAATGTGGCTTCATTAGTCACTCAGGACCAAGTAATACAGAATTTTCTGAGTGGAATAGGACCCACAAGGATCACCGAGTCCAAATCCTGATTTCAAACAGGGCAACCTGAAAGTTAAAATACGTATCTAAGAGGGTTTGTAGGCCATTAAGCTATGTGGCTTCCTCCCTAGCATCAATCCTGGGCAGCAAGGGAAGTTTCTTGTGGAAAATATAATCATTTCTGAGGCATGTATGAATGAAGATCAAACAGTTGTTCCACAGGTTCAACACTGCATCATGCACATTCTTTTATTTGGGGGCTTACTTAACAAGCCAAACTACAGATACACTACAAAAAAATCACTCCTGATTATGGTTCATGCAAGTGCTCACCTTGACCCTACATTCCAATCGATGCTTTTGGTATTGCTACCTTTTGGTAAGCAATAAAATTACAGTGACCTAAGCAGTTAAGGAGAAATTAACCATGTGTTCAGATCACCAAAGCCCTGGTAAAGATATTTGAATTTCTTATTTCATCCAAGAGAAGCAAATTGAAACATATTTTACACTAATAGTCTCCAACATGTTTCTATTTATTCCAAGAGCTCTCGCTCGGGATCTGACTCCAGGGCAGATACGCTGACGCAAAAGTCCACGCTTCCATCTGAAACACCTTTTTAATGAGGGTAAAAGTGACTCAGCCTCAACATATATGGTGACAAACCACTAAGTAAGTTTTAAATGGGACTAGGCATGACAGCATGGTCAATAAAGAATGGGATTAAATTTTGTTTTAAATCTGATTTCCTTTAAAATATAGATAAACAAGGAAGCTGAATACCACACAGTCAAAATTTAAAATGTAAATTCTATTTTTCTTCTAAAACTGTATACAGGCTTTCTCTAAACTCCCACAATGATGCTCAGTACATTTCTGGAGAGGAAATCAAGCCACAGAAAAGAGCAATTATAATAACTCCATGGGGCTATTTTCTGCCACTGCTTTACTGCTGACATTCACTAAGTCCTGATTCTCCCATGTCTGAATTAAAAGTACAATGGGAAGTATGAATCCCAAACTGAGAATTTAGCATACTGTACATATTAGTGGATTGTAGCCTATGTAATTTATTTTACCTATTAGTTCAATGTTTCCTTTAGGTCGGAGAGCACTGCAAAAGTTTATTATAAAATAAAAAATAAAATTCCATAACTTCACATACTGAAAACCAAAGGCAAACCTGAAAACTTCAGTGGAATCAGTGATGATCTGACAAATTGATTTCTAGGACAAATATGCAGCCAAGCCACTTTACTGTGCTCAGGATCATTCAGGATGTCTATAGCAGGGCAGGAAACAGAAGATAATCTTAGTATCAATTCAAAATGTCAGCCAGAAAACCACTATTCCAATTCCCTGGCATTACTGCTGACATTTTGCATTGTTGAATCGGAAAAATAAAGTCTCACAAAGAAATCATATTAGCATACAGTGTTTATTACCTTCTATTAATCTGAAGTCAATAATTTGGATATGACTAAATTAATTCTGACATAAACAGACATTTTTAAATACATATGAAGATGATGGGCTTTAACATGAGAGTACTTAGTTGATCTGCACTCTTAATCCACATGCAGGATACATCAATCAAATATTGTACATATCTTTTCATTTTACACTGGTCCATAAAACAGCACAAATTCTGAGGGTGAAAGCAGGGAGGAAAGAAATCATATTTTCAAGTAGCCCTTTTATTTAAAAAGAGCATCAATGATATATTAAGCCAATGTGTTTCTCTATGATTCTGATTTTACTTACAGTATACACTTTTGCAAAATATACAGCTCATCAATGATACACAAACAGTGGCCCTTTACTAAGGGCAAGTAACAAAAAGGAAGAAATACAACAGAAAAGAATTCTACAGATTAGAAAAGTCATATTGTAGGATATCATGTCACTTCAGAGTGCCTCCAATGTTGGTAAGAAAGGTTATGCACAACATTTCTAACGTTGTTATTAGTCCATGAGAGAAATGTCTGCGTCCTTCACGTGAACAGAAAAGGGACCAAGTCAGAAGGAAAGCAGCTTTCTTCAGTTATCTTTTAGGCCTGTCTATGTCATCAATGGTAGCTAACAGCTTCTGTCTTGCCTTTTTGTTGATGTACGTGCCCAGGCAAATATTCACCAGATTGGTCAACTGCTTAGTGGAATATTCCTGGCAAACAACAACAGATCATGTTAGGGCAGAATAAAACACCACACAAAGATAGAAAATTTTAAAAAATGCAGACATACTCAGTGTGGATTTTACAACTGATAGAAGCACCAGTACACAAGGGAGATTTAAAGCAGTAGTTAAGTCATGTCTGGATAGTTTTCATAGTTGAGGCAGAGGACAAAACTATATTTTGCTACATGGCAGATCACAATGGAAAATGCTTACAACTTTAGAAGTGTTGGACAGAGTTCACAGAAAGTAACTCTGTGAACATGTATATAAATCAATTTTTAATGTATTTTCCATTCTTTGGGAGGTTTGGTGGGAAATACATATGCAAATGGTTAAGCTATTAACACAAAAACTTTTTTTAAACAAACTGTGATAAAAGTTGATGATTTTTTTTATTTTGACTTCCCATTTCCAGCAAGCTTCTAAATGCTTCTGCCTGCAGAGTCTCCAAACAATGTTGATTTCAGTACATGATGCAGGAAAAAAAATGGCAAAAATATTAAGAAAAGAATTCCTAACACCTGTGAAATACCGTATTTGCCAGTATTACCTTTATGTCTAACACTATCCAAAACATAGCTTCCACCAATGGGTTTAAACAAGTTTTTCCCTGTAGGTTATCAAACAGCTCACAATCTCTCTTGGGCCTCCAGGCAAAACAAGGAAAATTATATCAAAGACATATTTCTTTCATCCATTTCTAGTGGGATTTAAAGTAAACCCAAAATATAGATTTCAAGTGCTCCACTTTAAAAGACTTTTTACTTCAAAGATTGGCATCTCCAATAGCATGTGACTATTACACCTGTTGTAATTGTTAGGTCATGATATAGGGATATCATCTGAATGTTTTCAAAATACCAATAAGGACTTCTCTCAGCAAGCAATGTTAATACCAATTACGCATAAGTAAATGAAGAAAGAAAACGCAATTACTCTTCTCCACTATGCCTTACAACTTAGTTTAAGCAACCTATTCCTAAAGGCAACATGAAACTTCACGGCGTTATTCCTAATCATAATTCTTGATGATCGAGTTGTGCACTTTGGCATATTCTGAACAGCTCACACGTGTTTTCAATTTCCTTTCACTCTAGTTCTCTACATTTTTTGGTACAATAGGTAGGTGTGACTGGCTTAGTCATCCTCCCCAGTAATCAGTTTAAACACATACTAAATTCATAGGATAAAAATGAACACATACATGCACTCACGCATTCATATTTATACTGCTTCCTATATAGCTTTTATTATAAGAAAAGAAATTACACATATATATGCTTATATTCATTTTTAATACATAGAAGCATTTATTATTTATAGTTGTTAGCGTGATTTTATCATCATGGTGAATTTTCTCAACAGACAGTAAAAGAATGCAAATTTAACTCTTACCCTATGTTCTTTTATCCAGCATTCCATGTCATTTTCTGTCAGGTAGTAGGCTTTAATGTAGGTCTCCACAAATTCTTTATCTGGAATAGGCCTAATGTCTGTTAACTTTTCTAGTTTCATTAAGAACTGTTGAAAGTCCAGTTGCATCAAGGCACGTCCTTCATTGCTGCACTTCTTTACATTGGCATAACTAAGGAGAGAAACAGTGGAAGGCAAAACTTACAAGGAAATAAAAATTAATTTTGCTTCTCAAAGTTCTTTAATTTAGTCTTTTGAACCTTGAGGAGGAACGTAATTATGGTTTTAAGTTAAAAGCAGACAAGAACCTTCTCTTAGGATGTCTGCTGCAGAGCTTTATTTGCATTACTATAATATGTTTTAGCCCAGTCATCAAACACAACCCCACAGTACCCAGTGATACTTAATAAAAACATCACCTCCTCTCCAAAAAGCCACTAAAAATCCTACATTGAACAACTTACTATAAGTAGGTTAGAAGAAATGAAACCACTGTTAATTAGCGCACTGGACAATGGTTTCAAATGATCATGATCACTTAAGTCTGAAAGGTATGATAACAGCTTTAGGAGTGGTCACCAGGAGCTTGCTGAACCAAGTGGGAGCATCAAAGAAAGACACAAAGCTATTTGTTCAAAAGCAGTCACAACAACCAGAGGATAAGGGGTGGCAGCACTGGCTAATCTCTGCGAGACGTTGATGTTTTAATGAGAATAGATTGACAGAAAACTACTAACAGGCTAGAGGAGACAGGAGATAAGCTTAAGGGCAGGGTAATACTAGCAAGCATCACAGTGGGGTGATAGGCAACAAATGAGTAAAACGATCTTTACAGTTCTTCAAACGGATAAGGATTTGCATTTGTCATGATCAAAGGAAATGACACTGCAATGTCCTTAAGGATGCCAATTTCAACTGTGTACAGGGTCTGGGCCACACACCTTGAGAGACTTAATCCAGCTCATCTGTCAGTTGCTGCCACAAGTGACAACCCTGTCTCACTGTTTCCACTCTTCCCCTCTACCAACTTAGAAACAAGCTCAGCTTTCCATTGATTCATGAAGTTGGTCCTAATTATTATAGAGTTCCTAGATTATTAGGTCTGATGCAAAGGAGGCAGCAGAAACATGTAGCTGGAAATTGGATACACAGGAAGGTCTGGCTAAGAATTAGAAGAAATTTCACACTTACAGTTGGTATGCAGAACGAACTTGCAGAATGCAAAAATAACAGAAGCAAAACCAGAGAGGACCAAGGCAAAACTCCTCTAGAGCTTTATAGAAGACTAGAAAATGATTTTCAATACACTCAAGAAGCCACTTGGGAAACAAGAGAGAACACAGAACCAGGAGCTATGGAAGGACAAAATTCAAAGAAAGATATAGCTGACTGCAGTGGAGGTAATTCTTCACTCAGTGAAGAGCCTGATGAAAGCAATTTCAATTGACTAGATGACTGGATGAGAAACATCTCCTTCAAGGCTTTTAATTCCATGCATTCATGGAATTCAGAGATAAAAGAAGTTATGAAGGTATTCAGAGGTCAGTTATTCAGAATACCTCCTTCTCTTTTCATAGTGGGAAAAGAACGTACAAGATATGTAACAATAAAAGAACTGACCAAGAATGAGATATTACAGGCAAATACTTGGGAGGAGATGATAATGAGTACTTTAAATATTCTCAGAAAGGGTACAGGACAAATTATATCAGCAAGGTATTCCCAGGCCACCCTACTTAGGTGAAAGTAAAGATCAAAGTTTCATGGTAAGTCACAAGCATGAACCAAAACTGCAGCCTGGAGCAAGACAAAAGTGATGATCTTCAGAGCTAAGAAGTGGTTCATGAACACTGAAGCCACAAAAGATGAATGAGATTGTGATATAAGAAAAGGAAACAAGCTCAAAACAAACACAAAGGCTGTGGTAGAGGAGGCTGATAGTGACTAACAGTGTCATCTGCATGAAAGGTAAGAGGGATGGGGGAGGAGAAGAGATATGCCTTTTTCCTTTTATTTGAGGCATGATAAGTGGAAAATAATATTTCAGAAAGAAAAGATAGCTGTATAGGCCATATGTCATATGAAAGAATTGAGAAGCCAGAGAGAGGTCATGGATGGATTTAGTCGACCTGACCATGAAACTGATCTTTCAAGAGACAGCAAAAGGATGATGGCATGAAAAGAAATGGGCATAAGTTAAAAAATGACGGCTTCATGGAAGCAGCGGAAATTGATGATAACCTCAATAGAAAGCTAACACTTGGAGAAGAAAGGTGTTTTGTTGAGGTCCTAATTTAGAACAGACAGCAGGAGAGTGGGATGGAAAGAAGTAAAATAGGTAGTAGGGAGTAAATAGGGTAAAGATAAACAGAAAAGAAATATGGAAATATATGTAGAAGGAGTGGAAGACAGCAGATACTCTATGATGCAGAAGTTGTTCTGATGAGAGCCCAAACATATGTAGGAAGGGGACAAAACCATGAAAACAAATGCAGTGGATGAAAAGTCTACAATACTCAGGCTACAAAACTGAATCTGAAAAGACGGGGACACTGATTAAAAGAGGGAGGGATGAGCAAGGTGTAGCAGTTCCTGACTAAAGTGCTTGAGTGTTGATCAAGTCAACTAAGACACTTCTCTGTTCTTGATGAATTTGGAAAAATCCTGTTCCATGGCTACCCTAAGATAACTCATAGCTTTGATAACCCCATCTTTCTTCCAAAGATAAATGGCATCACCACAGAGGTATCGACACTGCACCTTAATAACTTTCTACTTTGCTCTGCTGGGAAGTGATAACTTTCATATAGAAGTTTCTTTGAAAGAGTACTGTATTTTCAAATGCTTCAGTAAAACATTCAGTGTCATTCTTCAGCAGTATCTAGGAACAAGACCTTTAGGTTTAATGCTGCACCAGACTCTGTGAAAAACTGCTAAGGAGTATGTTAAGCATTGGTAATTTTTAGGCTTCCCAAAAGCACATGAACTCACAAGGACACTACAAAATTAGAACTTCTAATTCCATAAAATAAGTGTTATCATTATAGACATACTTACCCAAAAGCAACACTTTCCGAAACTACTTACCCTTCCACAAGAGTTCTATTGGCCAATCGTATGCAGTGCTCCCAAAGGATGTTGGAGACTGGCAGTGGAATACGGACTCTCTTAGACACATCATTCAACCTTCTGTTAAATTCTTCAAATTCCTGATAGAACATAAAAGATGTTTATTCCTATAGCATAAAATGGATCAGACTCTACACATCCAACAACAAAAACAACTAATTGGAAATGCACACGAAAGAGACTACTGAAAATTAAGAGCAAAGCAGAGAGGCTTAATAGGCACAGACTGTAGACACAAGTTTACTGTGTAAAGTAGAAAACATACCACTTTCTAGTATATCATTCACAACACAACATTACCTCAGTGATTTTTTCTTTGAAGGAAATGCTGCTCTGTTCCTCAGAGCTGTAGTTCCCTGTGAAACTGACAACTCTGAAAATGAACCAGGTAGCTTATCCTTCAAATGGCATTTTCATTGCCTCGCTCCCTAAACTCCTATTTCACTTCTTCATGTCAGTATACAGGCACTGAAGAAAATCCGGTGATGATCTCTTTATCCCTCTAAATACTCACCCCATCAGCTTTTGAAGAGAAGCTCAGAAATACTGTAACCACTTTTCATTCTTCAACCTTTCACATTAGATAATTCCTCAGTGCTTTAAAAGTAGCTGAGAGCACACACTGAAAGAGGCCAGATCTAACAGTTTAGGATCATCACCACGTGGATCATCAATGGCCTAGATGGATTTGAGCTGATACTACAAGTGAGAAACTAGTCAGAACTGAATGCAATTACTGCTACAATGATTCTGTGACTTAAAGTGAAACAGAAGTCCTCTGCCAATGATTAAAGCCTCTATCATTTTAAAAAGTATCAAATTACTTCAATATCAAGCAGACTGGTAATGAACTATTCTATATAACCAGCAAAAGCCATTTGCAGTGCAGTCTATTAAGACCATACCTGCCCAACAAAGAGTTTCATTCCGAGGCTGTTCATCTAGGGTTTTTTCCCTTCCTTTTTTTTTTAATACCCCAATGTAACATTCAGTAGCTGAAGAAAATCAGAAGGGAATCTCAGTAACCAATTGGCATTTAACACAAATTCCCCAAAGGATGAATTTGGCAATAAGATGCAGGGTACCACAATGTCATGCTTTAACTTGCATACAACTCACTCATCTGAAGATGAAGATGACTAACGTTCCATGATAATCAATTTCTTGAACAATCCTCTTTCCCCACTTCAGCTGCTTCCAACCTACTATGACTGAATATAGAATTTTATGTATTGTATTTTGTGCACATGGCTAAAAGGAGTTGATTATCACTTTAAAAACTGTGTTTATATCTGACATTCCTGGAGTCCCAGTCTTCACAGAAAATCACTCATTGCTTAGCAGTTATCTAAAAGGTTTTGTGGCAACCAGTACTACCTATATAATGGAGCAATGAAAGTTGGTTTTAAATGGTATTAGCCCTGACTGTCCTGAAGCAAATTCATCAGCAGCTGCATACTCACAGAAGGAAAAAGTTTTGCCCCAGAGATCAACTATTTTAAGCACAAACTGATATCAAAAATCCATGGCAGCATAAACAAGGATAATCAGAAGATTCTGTCAAATTCAGTGAAATGGTATATCCTCTGTCAAATTCTTCCTTCTTTGCCCTGATTTATTTTTAAGGACAGAAGAGCTACAAAGTACAAAGGTGTTATCAAAACTGTTATTCCACACAGATGTGTAGCTTTTTCTGTAATTTACACTTCACACATCTTTAAAATAAAATTTTCAGTTCCTCTCAAAAGAATTAGTAATTAATATAGTATACTTATTTAGTATAATTCTGCTATTAAGCTACCACCACCAGAAGTTCCCTCTGAAGACCTTTAGAAACATTTTTTAAGGCATATATGAAAGGATGAGAAAGGGCTTGTGTCGCTGTTTTACCTGGGACGGAGGACATGCAGTCAGTGCAGTTAAAGCAGCAGAAGCGGCGGCAGCTGCGTTTATTAATGTATTCCCCTTTATATGTGGTAAGAACCCATCAAGTGATCAACCACCCTCCTGGGTGATTGGCTGAAGCCCCACAACATCCAATTCCAAAACACAGTCTAGAACCAAAATATCTCAGGACAAACAGCAGGTGTCCAAGCACTATCTTCCTGTTTTTCATAGTGTGCATGGGAAAGCAGAATTTCTCAAAAGGCTCTGTACAGCCACAGGCTTGTCCCAAGAACTGGTCCTGTATACCATAAGACACAGCCATTGTATAATGACATTTACTGACTGCAATTGAGAAGCTGGGTGAATAACTTCCCTTTACTTTCCCTTTCAAATGTTAACTTTTAAACATAGCAACTTCAATTAGATATTGCACGATCATTATTGGTGCTGATTTGACCTACAGCTCCTGTGATACATCTCAAAAACAATCACCAAAATTATCAGAACAGCAAATAACCTTGGTTAAATAAACAAAACACACTATCTCTGGCCACTGGATTTTCCTCAGTGTTACTCTGTTCACTACACATTTCTCTACCATTCAAGACTCAGACATGAGACTCATTAAACTTTTGTGGTCACTTTAACACACCATGTAGCCAAAAAATCATCACTGCAAACAATGCTCTAGAAGCAAGAATAATGAAAGTTCTTGCCAAACCTCCTCATCATAACTTCCCATTTGTAAGGATGCTGTATTGTCCTAGCCATGCCACTTTAACACTTTTAGTGAAGTATTACAGAAATTTAACATCTGTATAAACTAGCACACCATTTCCGATAAAGTATTCACCTTTAAAAGAGCATCTACATATACATTGTGCTGTGACATGATTTCCTTCACATCCCATTTCACATTAGCCATGAGAAGCAGCATTTGTTCATAATCAATGGCTTTAGCAGCAACAATCCAATAAACTGGTTTACGTAGTTCACTGGCAGTTGACACTGTCTGAAACAGAATATAAATAAAATTCAATTCAGTAAATTTCTGGCTAGTAGGAGCAATACATAACTATAATGTACAAGTATTTGCACCATCATGTACAAGTATTTGCACCATAATGTACAATTTTCAAATCTTCTGTTTGAAAATCTGCTGTGAATTTCACAATTCTGACCTGAGAATAGAACTGCTGAAGAAAAGGCTTCTTGGCAGCTGGCATCACCGCATCAAGATGAGGCTGAAGAAATTCAAACTGCTCAGCCAGAAATACCCTTTGAAAGAAAATAAAATTTTACTGTGAACTAAACGCAATGTTTAGCATGTCTCTTTACAATTTTTACTCTACAGTTGACGTATATGGCAATAACAATATGGAATCTTGGAAAATTTAGTCCTGAGAAGAACCAGTCACATGCCAGCATATCAATTAGCATTCTCAATTCTGACAATTTTAGAATATGCTTGCAAACAAGAAAATACTTGAATAAGGAGACTAAGGCTTGAATAACAACAGTTTATATCACTATTTTATTCAGGATATGCTGCAAAAATCTGAGCCAAGGTCTAGTAAAGTCAGTGACCAAGGGTCATGCAATTTCCACTGCAGGATAGTCAACATCAATATTGTGTCAGCACTGCAAAATAACATTCCTAATTAATTATATACTAGTGAATCTCTAAGATAGAATTTGATCTCCTATTCCTTCTCAGGGGTAGAATTTGTTAATAAAAACATAACAAGGAAATGCATTTCTAAGCATAAATGAAAAAAAATAGTTTTAAAATTAACTTCTAATCTTTAAGTGTTATCTCACGTGGGGACAAATAATTCTTATCTGACTCTTACTGTTATTCTCATCAAACAAAAACTACTTTGTAACTTTTATATTAATCTCTTCTCCTCCTGTGGTGTGACACAGGTACACTTCTACCCATTGCAAAGAACACGGCAATCCAAGCCAAACCAATATGAGCTAAGCAGTTTCGAGTCAAGTATTTAATATAAGGTGAAAATGAACCATAGAGATTAAAAATGAACCATAGAGATTAAATATATATTCCCACTAGCCTTTTTAAAATTAATTTTTTTCCTGTTAGATTTGGCCTTGTATTGTCACAAATTACTGGACCATCTGCAGTAAAATTTCATTGCTTGTCCTTGCCAGTTGTTAGACCAAACAATAAGATCCCAGTACATTTAATAAATAAATGACCTCTATCACTCATTTTTAAAGTCATATTAAGAGGTAGGAATTGTTGACCTCTCAAGAAGGATTTGGCTTGTAACCACAATTTCTTAAACAATCCATAGCTTTCAGTGATCACAAATACAGCGTGTACAGTAAACAACCTACAAGGATTCTGTGGCCACCACTCTCTCTGCCAAACCATACAGTGAATTGCCAGATGTCAAAACTACGAGATGACTGAGATGTGGGCTTGGAACCTTCTCTTTTCTCTCTTCAGCAGCTGTGAGAGTTCCTGAAGGATCAGCAGAGACCTCCTGAAACAAAGAATTAAACAATTTAAACCCCAAAAAACCAGCAAGGATGGCTCCAGCTGAACAATTTCAGGTGCCAGATAAGATGAAGGAATGTTTCAAATTCTAAAGTGTAATTTAAATCAAGACTGAATCTAAGGACAACAATAGAGTTTTCTATTTGGACAGTACAGTGAAATGGATGGAAAAAAAATCTTATCATGTAGATCAGTATCCAAGGTAAAAATAAATTTTGAAAAAGGGCAGCAGACAAACTTCTTATTACACCTAAACAGGCTTTAGGCCAATTGCCTTTTGGGAGACTGACTTCTCACCCTTGGAGGCAGTATCTTCAATCTGACAGCAACCAAATAAAGAGACATATCAAAGGAATGCTACTAATGCATGGGCTTTACTGCTTATGTGAGCTGTGGCTAACTTAGGCCAAATACAATTGATGTTCTCAATCAAGCTATCATTCCATGAAAACTTCTATTCTGCAGACATCTTGATGCTAGAAAGCAAGGAAATATTCACAGCAAAGGAATAGAAATTGCAGTAAGAAACAGGTTACACCAGTGCCCTGTCGCAAAATTAAAGGAAAAAAATAGAGGAAAAACTCCACCCCTACATTTAAGAAATCTAAGTACAAGTTACAGCTAGAAGAGGAATCACAGAAGGAAGAAATTCCAAGAGCTATCATTTTGGTCTAAGCAGGTGTATGAATGGACACCCTCTGATGCCTGGATATTTCCCCAAACCATGTCAGGACATAAAAACATATATGTATTTCTGGCTTGGATTAATTACTCATGACATGCTTATGCACAGGCCACAAAAAGATGATAAATGTTACAAAGTAAAGGTAATACAGAACCTAGAACAGCTAAGAAGAAAGTCATGATATGGCACCGATTTAAGAAGAGCCTTTCAGGACTCTGGGGATAGAAACTCTGTGGCCAGCATCTATAGGTGCTACAACGTATCACCCTGCCTGTGTGAGTGAAAACAAATAACTGGAACACAGTGACAAAGTAGTTGTAGTGGTTTAGTCCCGGCCAAAACGGCTAAGGCCTTACTAAGACTGTTTTTTTTCTCCCTTTTGAATTGAACTGTGTTACTAAACCCATGATAAGAAATGCTGGTAGAGGATTAAAATCAGGCTGAGACAAGGTCAGAGCTTTTAAATGATAAAGTGAATTTATTACAGAGTAAAAGGAGCGAGTAAAAACAAAGGAATATCTCCCAAACATTCTTTTCTTTGCTGTTCTCCTATTTCGCCCCTTCTCTTTACAGCCCTCACTCTCCTCCCAGATCATAAGGGGAACCCGGGNTTTTGGCCCCTACCACACCCAAAAAGCTAGACCCCCCAAACTTCTCAAACCACGACAGTAGTGCTAAAAATAACTTCTTCAAAAGCAAGATCTGCGGCCCAACATGTCTGCTGTAAAGCAGCGTATGAACAACCAATCAATATGACAACAATAATGCTTAAACATAACATTTGTGGTTGGTCTCAAAAAAAAAAGTAGTGTAATTCCCAAATTGCTGTAAGCAAATGGAAAAAGATAAAGCCAAAAACAACATAATGAAAAGGACACAGCTTTCAAGTTTGTGGATTGTTTGTTTGTTTCAACTAGAGATAGAAATAAAATTAGAGGAAATTGAAGTGAAGTAACTAAAGAAGGAGGAATCAAAATAGACTCAAGCTAACCACAACAGTAACCAAGAGTTTCTTCTGGGCTTCACAGAAAAGAACAACTGTGAGAAGTGACGTGATATAGAGTAATTGTTATCACAGTTTTTTTCAAACAGTTTTGCCTAAAAAGGAGAGCAGTGACTGAAAGACTGATGAAACTTAGCAGTGTTGTCACTCATTTTATATGCCAGGACTGAGACAGGGAGGAATATGGATTGAAGACCTTGAAAACCCAACAGAAGAAGTATTGCACGTATAATCAGGTGAAAAGTGGAAAACCAACAGGGAGGTTATTCTGCTAGCAAAATATCTGACAGACCCATTGTGGTTATATTGCAGCAATTAGAGGTAGGGCAGGTGAAAATTGATTATGTCAAAATGTGTAAGGATTTGGTGAGAATTTAAGTGATACAGAATGAGCAGAAAGATCAAAACTTTGCTGCTATAGACAAAGCAGCACCAGAATTGTTTACTGCTTGGATGAAAGCCAAACCAAATGTGACATTAAGAATATAAGACAACTGAGAAGATAATAACATCCAACCTGTTAAAAATGGTTTGAGGTGTAGAGGAACAAAAATTCACAAGTTCCACTTTAACTCTCTTGGATTTTATTTGACAGTTTCCTCCTGTGGTGTGACAGCCCAAGGCAACAGAGAGGTGGATTTGCTAAATCAGAAAGGCTCTTTCAGTTCTGCATCTCCAGAGATGTCAAACACAAACATAAAAACGAGCTATGGCAGATGGAACAATGCACACACTGGAAAAGCAGAGTTCTCACTAACAAGGGTGAAGAACTATCTTCAGACTTACAAAAAAATTTTGTAATAAGATTACAGAAGTAAAAAGCCAAAAATCAAGGAACCTTGATGGTTCCCTACAGAAATTCTGACACCAAAAACAAGGACTGCTGACCAAGCAATTCTATCAACACACCATGTGTAGCCCTAAAAGATCTCACAGAAATACATCAGTGAGCAGAACATAAAACTTCTAAAAGAAGCTTATGGTGAATGCTATCAGATACATTTGCACTGAGCACAGGAATTATTACAAAGGGTAGCTACAATGCTACACTGTTAGAAAAATAAATTTTCTTTGCCCTGATCTCTGTTCACATTCAGCCAGATAAATCTGCAATTAAAGTGGCTAGATGCTTCACAATACTATGAAGTTTGCATTCTGCTGAGACTATCAGAATGGATAAGCAAGCCAAAAGGCCTGGATATTTGGTAAAACTCATGTAACCTCTTTCAGATAGCTCTAAGGTATCTCCTGAGCACATCCACATACGTACTGCAGATGGGCAATGACATTTAATCATCTAGGCACAACAGTCAATTCTCTAAAAATATTAACTGAGTCAAAGACAATATTGATTACTATTAAAATTCCCTCTTTATCTGCTCTCTCTTTTCCTTTTTTCTCTTCATTCCACTCTCAAAAACTTTGAGGGAAAAAAAAAAAGAGAAACTTGGAAGTGTTTATACAGAACAAAACTATGCAAATCCACAGCCCACCAAACAATGCTCTGTTCTTAAGGAGAGACAGTAAGCAACACAGCTGGGGGAAGAGTATCAGATTTAAGCGGTTTTCTTTCATTCAAAGACTAATTAAAAATATGCAAAACACAAATATTATTAAGACTTAATTTTGTATTTATCACACTTCACAGTTGCCTGCCAGTTTGGATATATTTTAAACATTTTTTTTCTTCCTGCCTGCTTCCCATGAAGGTAAATTACTTATGAATCTTTTAAATGCCAAAATTGTGTTGCATCTGAAGAACATAAAATGTATGTGAGAACTGACTAAGTCAGAGATATGGTAGGCTTCAACTAGGGAGTCAAACTCTGGTTCAAATATACTGGCCAAACACAGCACGAGCATTTCATTCTCCTAATTTGTTCTAAAAAGCAGGCACTGCAAAAGCATGTTAATAGCAAAGAGGAAGCCCAAGGAAACAGTCAGTGTGCCAATATCTCAAGAAAAGCACAAGATCACTCTGAAAGGGCCTCAGTGATGCATGTGTTCTTATCTCCTGCCTTCATTAGCAGAAATGATCAAATGATTGAGAGCAGCAATAAGGAGGCAAAACATACACGGAACAGGAAAAAAGGCTACAGTCTATTTAAAGAAATCTGATGTTTTTCAGTGTACTGGACTTGTTAAAGTTAACCCTTCCAGTAATGAAGAAAATCTGCAACACAATGTTTGTTGCCAGAGATTCCCTTTGAGTACCATAGCTAATAGGTAGAGTCCTGCAAAACTGACAACCTCAAGAGGAAGAGGAAGAGGAGACAGAGGGGAATAGAAGCCAGAAAATTAAATAGCACCCAGCCAAACTTCAATTTCAAGAAATGTCAAGTTACACTGAGAATATATTGTAGCACCCAGCATCAAGCATGCAGAGGGCAATACTAAAGCAGAATAAACTTGTTTAGCTTTTCCCTGCATCAGACTAGCAGGTCTTGCTGATCCAACAGAACTGTGACATTTTGAAGACATATCACAGCCCACACGGCATCCTTGTAAGCAAACTGGGCAAAATTGATAAAATAATGTTAAGGTATATATGGAACTGATGCAAACTACAAGATGCTCTCCTTCCTTGCCAAACAGGAAAAACACAAAGGGTTAAAAAAATAAAAAAAAATGAATTACTAAAAGTGCCAAACTTCTCTGAACAACAAACAAGTGAATTGTAGCAGGCATGGCAGGACAGGTTAACCAGCATGGCATAGAGACACCTTACAGCAGGTCTTACCTATTGAATTTTCTCTAGTCTTAGTCTAATTTCCTCATGCTGTCATAGGAAAAGAACTGATTTTTCTAATGCTACACATAATTGGCATGCCAACTAGCAATTATTTATAAAAGCTACTTTGCTATAAAGGCCTGAAAATATCAGGATAAAGTGTCAAAGCAGGCTCATGACTGCTTTGCTTATTTAAGGGTTGCTAATAATGGCAGTATGAGCTACAGTGTGTGCTTTGGGAAGTATCTTTACAAGCTACCCCTAGTTGAATTAAAATTCATCTGGAATATGTTTTCACAACAAAAAGGTATGTATTAGCAAATAACTGGTATCACATGAATGGGAGGATGATATTGTTTAATTGTAGGGTATTTTACTCTAGTATTTAATTGGTTACTCCCAATAAGAATTTTTTTTATAAACAGGTAAAAAATGAAATCTATCTGTGTAAGGAATAAGCCTCTCCTTCAACCTCTTCCTCTAAAAATGTCATATGTAACAAGAGAACATTTTCATTTCAATAGTTTGCCTGAAACCAGTGGCAACCCTCTGTTAAGCCTTCCATTGTAGTGGGAAGAGGAGACTATAAACTCATTACCTACATCAGAAGTACAAACTATATCAGCTAATTATCTAAGTTTAAAATTTGACATTCAGTCTGCAAGACAGATATTTTTATGTGGCTAATCTCATCGTGAGAACAGAAACATGTTTATTTCAGACATCCAAAAGAGCTTATGACCAAAGTAACTGGTTATCTGCCAATTACAATGCAATCGTTGACAGTTAATTACAATTATTCACTTTCACTAACATTAAACGAAAACCAGTAAACTCCACTACCAATCCCCAGTACACAAAGTTCTGCAGATCACACCAATAACTTATAATCTTTCAAAACTGTTCATCTTCTGACCTAACAGTTTTTGCACAAGACTTTAGGTTTAGAATTGCTTTGATTTAATATACATACACAATAGCAAAAATATTAGTATTGATTTTGCAATACCTCTAAATGCTACTGAAGAAATCCTGATCTTAAAAGGAGTAAGTGGTGTTTGAAAGGCATGGACAAAACTCTACTATCTGAAAAGTTTCTGGCAGTAGAACAGTCTACAGAAGCTCTGACACACCAACATCATTACCAACAACTTGATGTGTGCTGATGGACAAGGAAAAGCAGACTAACCCCAAATGTTTATATAAAACAGGACAGCTCTATCACATCTGTTTATAAAACTGTAATTGATAGTTTCAGTAATATCATGAGCATAATTTTAAGAAAATAAACAGATAAAAGAAAGTGTAATGCCTTATTGTATTCAAAAGCTGTCTGAAAATAGCTCAACTAACTCCAAGTAAATGCTTAATATACAAGAATCTTTTATCACAAGAAATGTACTGAAAGCAACAAATCAGACTTTTTTCCTCCCCTTTGAGCTTACGCATTCCTAACTGTTCTTGAAACTTAATGCTGGAAATGATAGGTTAGGCCAACTGCAAAAGCACACTGCTTTCAAGGTAAAAGTACTTCCTGAATATGATGTAAATGTGTTAAGGTTTAAAACTGGTACTTCACAATATTCCTACTACATTTTAAGTTGCAAGATTAGTATTTTCTTGCTGAGGGGTACAAAACTTACCAAGCAGGCAATCTTGCCTCAACACTCAGGAAAGTAAAACAAATGTAAACAATGTAAGCTACTAAAATGATCACCACTCTACAGACTTTGAGAATGCAGATATTTAAAAACCAAACAACAAACCATCTTGAGAAACCATACTATTCATTTTCTATTATTTACAATCCTTTGCATGCAAGTGATACCTTTACAGCATTATGAAGAGCTATGCAAGGGATCTCCAAGCTTTCCAACATGTACAGAGCACGCATTTCACACTATCCCCAGGGTTGAATTGATCAGCATCACCTCACAGCAGGCACGGGGTTCTGATGTCAAGACTGTGGATTCTCCAGGCTCTTTGTCACTAAACAGGCATGTCCCAAACCTCAGTTGGGTCAGTCTCACTGACTTCAGTAAGAGTTCAATAAATTTTGCACTGAAACTTCTGAGATCTTTGCATTTCTTTTATTCCTTCATGTTCACAGTTAAAGGGCGGGCTTTTTGCATTAAAAATTACCCAAAGTTGGAAAGTTTATTTACTATCTTGTCTCAACTAATGCAACAAAGCCTCTATCAGGAACCACTGTGTGCTGACAGACAATTGAGAAAATGAGTCATTAACTATGCCCTAAAAAAAATAAATGTCAAATGAGACCACAGAAAGGCATGCTCACTGCCAGCCTCAGGAACGTGAACCTTACAAAAAAAACACGTAAGTCAATCTGGCCTGCTCGGATACATTTTTCCTGCAGTACAAAAAAAGTTTCTCAGGAGGAGCCGCTATGGGTTTCCAGGTGCTCAGCTGTGACTCTGGACATCTGCGCTTCTCTGGCACCAGCCCATTTTGAGTGCCCAGCAAGAACAGCCTGCAGTGACTAAAATGAGATGTCTAAGAGACTGCTTAAAAAGAGACCAAGCAACTGCCAAAAGCCAGAAAATTTATCCAAATAAATAAGCCAGAAAACTTCAGTAAATTATTCCAGTTCATTTGGGTAATATACAGTCAAGTCAATGAAAACAGCTGTATGAAGAACTCCAAATGAATAATGTGAGGAATCAAAACACCTGCAGAAGTCCTAGCATAATTTCAAAGTGCTTGTCACGTCAATACTTTGTATAGACAGAGTTCTCTTCCCTTGACCAGCAATTTATACACCACCTTAAACATAATCATCATGTACATCGTAGAAATCTTTTCTAAAGAGAGGAAGGAAAAAAACCCCAGAAACTGTGTTTTATTCTTCTTTTTCTTTTTCCTTTTAAGCAGCAGGAGACCAAGCAAGGATTAGAAATGTTGCAGAAATTATCTTCAGCCTAACAAAACCCCACCAAGAATCACAGCTACCATTTCCCTGAGGACCTTAGCTGCGTCTTTCAGGAGCTGCATCCTGTGCCAGGCACAGCCATGTCAGGTAATTCCAATTACCAATTCCACAGCAAAACTGTCCAGAGCTTGCCATTAGTATGTTGCCAAACCACACTTAACAGGGTACCCTCCTCATTAGGTAATGCAGGACTGTGATGACATTTTAAGTACCACCAAACTGTTTGTGTCCAGCACTGGGACTAATGTAACTGCACTGTACCACTCCACAGCATCAAAGGGTCAAAGCCAAAATGGGATGGGAAGTCAGGTGTTAAGAAAAAAACTGTTCCTACCAATCCTTATCTTATTTGTACAGCTGAAAAATCTGCATTTTCCATCTCTGCACCGTCAATCTCTAACCTACTGACTCTGCCAAAAGACCTATACTTTCTGGGGAAAGAGTCCAAAAGACAAAGTAAAGAGAGAATCTAAAATACATTGACCAATACTTACTTATACCAGTAATTCCTTCCACCTACGCTTCTAGACATTGCATTGTAATGCTTAGATACTTTACTACAGTGGTTTATTTTCTACTGCTGTAAGGCACAGTAACTCTAAGAAATTTCATTATAAATTTCAGTTTTGCTTGAGCAAACCTGTTTGCAATGAATTATTTATGAGTATTCCATGGTTATTTGCCCCCCAAATCTCTTTTGAATGCAGCGATATCACTCAAGCTATTTACATACACAGGATATTCACAAACAACATCTAGGTAATGGCAGTATCATGACTACACTACATTTCATGAAGATAAGGAAGCTGTTTAAAAACAGACAACGAAAGCAATCAGAAGGTAGGTATTTTCCTCTCAAAGCACCAATTACCACAGATCACACAACAAACTGATTGATGCCTTGTACCTGGGGGCTTACAGGTCTCAGTGAACTATATATGGACATCATTACTGTGTAAAAACATACTCCTGCTAGAAATGACAAACACAAGTACCAAACGTGTGAGGGATCTCTACATACCTGATTCAAAATGCCAGTGAGGAGATATAAGCAACTCAAAACAGGGACTTGTTTTGATGTATTTAGCCTAATCTAAACCACATCTTAGTGAGGCTGAAAGAACAGCACTTCTTCATCCCTTTTTACTCTTCTTTTTCTGTGTCTTCCTTTTAATACAACCTGCTGTTATGAATGAGTAGACTGTAGAGTGCTACTACTGGACAAACCAAATTATTAACTCTGAAGCTGCTGCACAGCAGAAATCTATATGAAAGCTATTTTGTACTAGCTGTGCAAAGACCTGACTATGAAGTTCAGGTACACATAAGAAGTTCAGTACAACATAGCCAAATAAATTTCTGAAAGTCATACTGTTCTCTCACCTCTTAGAAATTAAACTGGACCCTAAACTACTTTAAAACAAATGCTCACAGTGCTTTTATTTTTTATACTTTTGAGTTAGCCTAATGGTATTTTTTAAGGCAAAGACAAGTAGGTTATACACAGAACTGCTTACTCAATCAATGTAAATTGCCAGCACACTTCCAACATAACTTACTATAAGAAAGCAAATAAAGACAGTTTTGCTAACTGGTAGGCCCCTTCTATTTATTTTTAACTAAACCTATTTATTTATCAAAAGATATTTCAGATCATACTTAAACCAGTATCTGTCTTAGCAGTGCAGAGATCAAAGAGCCATAATTGGACAAAACTTTGTTGTAATATTTGTAACTGCTTGAAATTGGACACATATTGAAAGCAGTAGTGCCTGAGGAATATAACTTGCTCAATTGTAAAGAGTTAAGCCGTTTCATCATTGTCATCATGAAGTCTTTCATCACTGTCGTTTTCAGTACATCATACAGAATATTCAAATTTAAAAAAAGGCCAAATTAAAAATGTTTTTGCATCACAATTACAACCAGCACGGGCACATTTACTACCAACTGAAGTGGTGAGGTTTGGTCATTGTTTATTGTTTGGGGCTTTTTGTTTACTATAAGGTAAACATTTATCATTTATCAGTATAGGAGTGGCATATGGACATTTAATAATATCACAGCTGAGGTGTCACATCATTGGCTTGCAAAGAAGTTATAACACGACTACACACATGTTCATATCTCAGCTATTTCCTGTTCACAGTCTAAAACAATAATCTAAACTGCAGGTGGACTTGCTTCAGTTTATGAAGTACAGCTGGTTTTGCTATGAAGTATTAGATGGCAAAACAGTGAAGAAGTGATTCAGCTATAGTTGAATACTGTTCAGAGGGGACAAGGACCTCCAGCAGAAGCAGGAGGTGTGTGATGCATGAGAAGGATGGAGGGAACAGTAGAGGAAGTGCTTTAAATTGCTGCAGCCTTTTCGCTCACTGGCCACAAGTCAGAAATTTGATTGTGTCTCTCAGTGGTCCAAATAAAAACCAGGACAGTACTTGTTTTTCAAGTATGGTTAGTATACTGTAAGTACAGTATATATTAAAGGACAGAAACTTCTTGGATTGTAATAATGGGAAAATAGAGCAGTTCCATAAAGAGTTACAGGGAATGCCTCCAAATGACCTCTATACTCTTCATACTGAACATGCTACAAAAATTCAAGAAAAGTACACTTAGTGCTTTAACTTCCCAGAAGTAGAACTCCCATTCCATTTTGCTGTTTCCTTCACAAAGGAAGCTTAAAATTCAGCTGAATAACAATAAAAGTAGTATTCTAAAAAAAAGGTATCTGGTATAAACTAGATAGCACTAATTCAATCCCAAGCAGAAACTACCAAAAGTCTACACCTAGCTGGAGGAGATGGACACTTGTTGCCCTGACTTTTGCAGTTCTGGATGTTATAATTCTTTTGTAGCTAGTTTCTTACATTCTTCTATGTAAACATAGCCATGTTATTATAACGGTATCTTATCGTTTACATTCCTTTCTCCTGGGCACAGAAGTTTGATGGACATTTCCTTTGACCACTGTGATTGAGGGACAACGGACTCATTCCTCCAATGAATAGTGATTTCTAAATGTATATATAATAAACAAGGCGGGTCTTGCTTGCCCCTTCCCTCTCCTTTCCCCCTTGCTGCTGACAGGTGTCCCTTGTCTCTTTCTTCCTTCGTGTCGTTACTGCGACAGCCACTAAATCCTCCAATTATTCCTCCACCTCCTGACAACAAAGAGGCCCTCATCCACTGAAACCTCAAAAATAGGAATGGACAAAGTCCAAGAAGACAGCTAGGAATGATCCAGTCGAAATTACTGAAGAGTCTTGATACAGATCACCGAGCTCAACCTTCACAGACACTGATAGATCTATGAAATTATTCTGATCTACACACAAGTCTGGCAAAGCTTTAGTCACAGACTTAGAATTGTCAGATTGAGACCACCTTTACAAAAATAAAATACTGATGCTGCCACCAGGAACTGAAATGTGACAGAAACGAAGCCCTTAATAAAGTTACCATGGATAGAAGACAAGTCAAAAATCTTAAATTCCCAACAGGCCACAGGACTGAACGCCATAACACAAACATGAATATTTTAAAAAACAATTTACAAAAATCTAAAATACGATAGGAGAATCTCTTGAGCAGTCCAGAACCATCCATACAGTCTTGAGAAATACCCTCTTAATGACACAATAAAAATGAACCTTTCACAAACTCTTAAAAATAAGCAAACAATTAATAAAAACACCCAGAAGACTTTTGCTTCCTCATAAATCAAAAAGTTTAAAATTTGCATTTATAGTATAAAACAAGCCTAAGTTTGTAAGATATTAATAAATCTATTAAATTAATAGCAGGTAGCTAAGATTTCTTTCAAATGTTACCTTGACCACAGCTATTAATTTTGATTGACAATAACATTATCTGTTACAGTACTATCAATGACTGAGGAAGAAAACAAACTGCTGTTATTTTTCCATTTCACTCCTAGAAATGTTTTTTTGGTTTTTCAATTATTTTAACTGCTGAAAAAAATGAAGTCTGTAAAGCACTGTCAGGAACCATCACTACAGAGTAAGTTAAAAAAATTAGTTCCATAACTTGCCATTTTTCCCTTATCTTTAACTGATTCATTTTCAAATTCTTCCTAGAACTAATTTTTCTTTCTGAATACAATGTTTTTGAGAAGAATATCAAGAAGACTAGACTTTTTCTGTTTTGTAGATGCCTAGGGTTATTAGTTGTCTTATGCTCCCTCTACTGACTGTATAAGAAATGGCCCCAAAACCATTTAAGATGCTTCTCTGAAAGATCAGTTTAGGATTCGATACAATGCTTCAAGGAATTAAAAAGGCCTAAAGTACATTTATGTGGAGCATAAAATCCTTGTGAAAGCCACAGTAGAACATCTTTTACTTATTTCTACTATAGAAGCCTCAGAAAATAAAACCTTCCTGTAGCATCCACGGTATTAACTACTATATAAGGCATTTATGATGCCCCTAAGAAATGTTTTCATAATGTTTCAACAGTTTTATATTTAAGTGGAAAAAGAGAACATCAAATTTCCATTTCTGGTGTAGTTTTTAGCAATACCTCTTTATAAACTCTGCTGTTCAATGGAATCCACAAATCTACCTTCTGTCTCCTTTACTATTCTCCTGGGAAGGACACTAATCTACTACCAGTGTGACACAAGCACCATATTTACTTTTTGCATTTTGATAATCAGTCATAAAATGATCGATAGGATATAATGTAAATAATACATCAGGGAAAGTTCCCCAAAATTAAGAAAGGACTTAGTATACTACTCTATTAACTTGAAAGGCAAATAATCTTCAGGATAGCTTACTGGTTTGCTATTCTGTTACTGAAGAAAAATGAGTCGTCTATTATGTTGCTTTGGCTTTCTTTTTGTATAATGTATCTTAGTAAAGATAATACTGAATGTCTCTCTTTACTACATGAACCATAACAGAAGATTTAAATACACAATGTCATTGTTACACCTAGGGAAATCTGTAAATTAGTTTTGTTGTACATTAGAAACAAGTGATTTCATACAATAATGACCTCTACATCATGAAACTAAGCCTTTATTATTACAGACACTGAATGTGAAAAGAGAAGAGAAAATCAAAAGAGCCATGATGATATATAACTCCCAAATTTCATATATAGACCTCTATACCACTGAGCATTAACAAAATCCAGGTACTTACCAGATCAATCAGACTCTCCTGGATTCTGTTCAGTGTGGTACGTAATCTGCTGCTACTGAGACCCAGTCCTGTTGATTCAAACTGGAAGAAATACATTCTATTTAAGTTGGGAAAGGAAATCTCATTGGTTTAAACTTTAGAGTTACCGAGCAAAACTTAGGTTTGTGAAGACTACCTATAACTTACTTAAATTAAAGTTTTAGCACAGAATCACAACCATACCAAATGAAAAGAAAATCAACAGAGGTCACAGCACTCAACACTGCACTGCTGTGAAGAATGCTCTAAGGATCTCTCATGAAGATGACAGTGTATCATTCACACCAATAAAACAACCACTATCCTTTATTGCTATAATTCTGTATTTGGCTGCAGAACTAGATTTTCTCATTTGGGCAATGAGCCCAGAATGGTGCACCAGGATGAGTGCACCCTCTGAGCCTTGCATCCATACCACACCTAACTCAAACGGTTTTCACCCCTCTTTCTAGCTATAAAATATCTTGTAATTATCAAATATGTATCTTGCATATGCAAAAATTATAACCATTGATCTTTATAAAATAGTCATTATTACTTAATGCCTACAAAGATCTACCTCAGAAATGGGCCATCTTCATGGTGCAGGGGTGTATGGGGTAGAAGCTCAGCTGGGATATGTAGATATACATATATAGCTACACTATATATATATATTTATTATAAATATATATATACACATACATATATATAGCTACACTGATTTCCTGCTAAGCACAATGGATTATACCAGCTGAGGGTCTGATTTGATAATTATTGTTACTACTTATCTTCTACTTTTAATACAAAAATTCCAACAAACTAATACAACAAAGAAACTGGAAATGGGACATGTAAGAAACACACATTTAAGTCAACAACTTGGAAGTATTTGAATACAGCTCTGGTATGTGATTCACACCAAAAGGCAATTTGCTGAGCAATATTTAGAGTGCTGTTGTACTGTACTGCATTATTTGACTTCCTTTCAGTGAGCTGAATCAGGGAAGGACATTTGATAAACTGATAAGTAGAAATGTCCATGACTTTGATTATGTTGCAAATGAAGTAATTTTTTTTACAAAAATAATTTGTATTTTTCTTCAAATATTTACTGCAGAAGCATCAGTTCTAAACTGCCTTTGCCTTTGAGTGAAAAAGAAAACAACTATTTTTGTCTTAAAGAAACCCATCCTTAATTCTCCATATTATCTTTTTTTCCTTCTTAACCTATATAGTACTTTTTCAAGACACGGATACAAGGAGTGCAAATTCCAGACTGATTATTCCCTCTGTTATGGTAACAATGAACAGAAAAAAAACCTGCTTAAAGGAAAAGACCCACATATATTAAAATATTCTTCCAAGTTTCAGCCATTAAATTTTATTTTAAGGAATTTGCACCATCAAATCTACTATTAATTCTCTTTCTGCCTTTCAATTGCTAACTTTCAACCACTATCAGTAGCTTCTATTTATTTATTCTGTAATGATATATTTCTTTCTCAAAAAATAGTAATTTCATACTGGAAACATATCTGAATGAAAAAGAAAGTTAAAACAAACTTAAATTTTCAGGAAATATTACATATCAAGTACTCCTGAATTAGCAGGCAACCAGTTACACCATGATGTGCATCCACATATATGAGGCAGGAAAAAAACAAGAAACAAACAAAAAAACCCAAAAATAATTGTTGCTTAGAATTTTTCCACAAGGACAGAACCTGATGGCTTCACAACAAAAAAAAAATAGTAACTTTACAAATTAGTGTAATGTCCTGCCAAAAAAAAAGAAAACGCATCTCAATGTTTTCTGCTAAGGAAGACTATTTTGTGGCATGTTCATTAATGTCTTACACTTTAGTGAGTATATGTTAAATACAGGCAATTCCTTTTCATTTTATTTTGGGTTTCTCTGCAATTCCATTTTATTTTGGGTTCCTCCACAATTTGAGTTAAGGCAGGCTTAACTTGCATCCCACAAATAAAAACATTTTGAAAGAGTAATTCTGGTTACAACCCTGTTTAGTTTTAGGCAGTGAAGAAAGCTAAATACTGACTATATAGGATAATGTTTCTGAAGAGGTCTGGAAAGAGCAATGACTTAGCATCATTAATAGAATTCAACACGTATATTTTAAATCCTCGATTTTTACTGAACTGGCAAAGAATTCTCTATAATTAACCACTCTCCTGATGTATGTACTAACTCACACAACATAAGCACAATATTCACAAATAATTTCAAACATTTAAGGAAGATACACCAGCATACTCTAAAAATCCCATTTGACATTATTTTCTAAATAAAAATAAAACAGGAACACTCAGAGTGGTCTAAATCACATACCATCACCCATCTCTACTTTCTAAAGGTTTAGAAACACTACTGGGAGTGAGGACATTTAAGCAGCATTACAATAGGGTTTATTACAATCACAAACCCTTGTAAGCATTGTTTTCCATGGAAAATCATCTGTCAAAACAAACACTAGGCACACTACAAAAACATCACAATTTTACCACCCATCTGCCATAACGTTTACCTGCCTAGCACTGTGCTGTTCTCTGTTAGAAGCACAGAGTGAGGAAGTTGGTATGGGCTTTAGAAACACAGAACAGGAGGTGCAAAAAAATAACAATAAATGCAACACAATGTGAATACCAGAGCAACTAAGCCAATGAAAGTCAATTATCTTAACAAAAAAAAAAACCAACCAAACACCAAAAAAAACCCCAAACCCCCACAAAAACAAAAACAAAAAAACAAAAACAAAAAAAAAAACAAAAACAAACCAAAAAACCCCACCCCAAACAAAAAACCCCACCCATCTTGTAAACAGAAATTGTAAATACATTTGTCCTGCCAAACTGAACAGCCCAAAACCATTTAGAATCATATGCTGAATCTGAAAATCCATTACAATTTGCCAACACATGATGATGGATTTGGAACCCCTTGATACTATTACTTGGAGTAATTTAGGGGCCAAGAGAGGAGAAAATTTTTACACGCAGCTATAAATACAATTCTATTGAAAATCAATCTATGTTATGCAAAAACATTGCCAACAAGCATTTCTTTCAACTACAAGATCACTCAAAAAAATCTTGTTTTCATTAATGCAAGTAGTTTGACAGAAGAATACTAGATTGAAAAAGTGTCTTTCAAACCTCTTAAACTTGAATTACTACTTAACTTTCATGGTCCCCTTCTTCTATTTTTGCTATTCTTATGTAAGCTAGAGAAGTACATAAAGAAAAACTAAATCACCTCATATCGTCTAAGCTCAAACTACCCTCCTTCTGCAGACTGCTCCTCTGCTACTCACTTTCTGCCACTACTTCTAGGCATTTCACACTGTCTTTCCTCCTTTTCAATACTGCTGGAAAAAAGAATAGAGAATCTATCTATTCAAAACATAGTATGATTAATGTCTCAGTGACAATAAAGTTCCCAGTACTTCTCTTCCTTACTGCTGATCTAATCAGCATTTTCTTCCTCCTACACTGAAATCCATTCTGTTGCCACTAATTCATCTGGGGATTAAATATTAGGTACTATTTTTAGTAAAGACATCTTCTCTCTATTTTCATTCTGTGTGTACAGTGATACTTGAAAATGAAAAATGCTTCTACATACCGTGTCATTTCGGCCAAAAAACGTATAGACTGCATACAGATAGTAATCAAAGAGCTGGGACATGAAGTGGATCACATCAAATGCAATCGGTTTCAGAATATTCATCATCTGCATGTATTTCCCTTAAAAATTAAATACAGAAGATCATTTTCCTCAGCACAACTGCTACAAAGACAATGCCAGTTTTGACAAACTCAAACCAGCTTTACAAAGTGTATTATTTAGGCTTGAATCTTCATTACCAACAGCTTAATAACAGTTTACAGATTGGGATATTTAAAAACAAAGCTAAAATGATGGCTAGACATCACAATTGTCTCAAGACTTCTCAAAATGTAGATGTTAATACATACCAAAATGTCTTCAACCATTCTTGGCCTTCTGGTACCATATTCAAAACATACAACTTTTTGGATCCTCTACAAGTTTCAGCTTCATGTAGCTAAAAAATAATAATCCACTAACGTAGTTTCTGGCAAAAGCTATATAGAGCCACTGAAGACTTTATGCCTTAGTGTGTGTGTTTATCTATGCACACATGGATATTTTTCAAGCAATAGAAAAGCACAGTATAAAAATTATATGCTCAAGATTGGATTTTACCCAGCAACCCTAGGAATTATGTGCTTCAAATCAGTGATATGGCATTTTCTGCTCTCCTTCTTTTTTATCCTGTGGTAAGAGTCTCAAGTAGTTTTAAGATTTAAGTTTGAAATGTTTCCAGGAGGACAAGTGAGTAAAGCAAGATATCAGTACCCTGAGAGTATTCTTCCAGGGAGAAGAACAATTCCTTCTATTCCTTCCTGTTCTCTGTTGTAACACATTTGACTTTGGAAAATATTTTTTTTTAAATAATAAGAAAGGATCTTCATCTATATATGTTATCTAAATTGAACTGATCATAGGGTTTGGACTCAGGGATTTTTCCCTACAGATCTAATTGACAGGGCCTATAGTTTTCACTTATTATTGTTTTCCAGCATAGGACATGGCTCTTCACTGGGTCCTAAAAGAAGCATACTTAATAAAAACCCTGATATTGCAGAGATCCCATATTTCCTGCTGACTACTTCAAAAACGATATCCTGCCTGCCCTTTAAGTGTTTTAAAATCATAAAGAACATATAACAAGCTTTTGGTTATTATAGTAAGAGACAGCAATTTTTGAACCAAAAGACAAATGCATTCTACCCAGAATGTAGGATACAGCAAGTCATTTAACAAATTGTCACATTCCAGACATGTTTTGATGTGACAGGCTGGAAAAATTGCAGGAAGGTGCTAAAACAATTTATTTTTTCTGTAGTCAATAACACTGTTCTCAAGTTAATGCTGTGCCCAGCAAAGTAATTCACTAATAGAAAAGAAAATAGTGGTTTAATCAGAGAAACTGGGTAACAAAGAAACAAGAGCTACCTTTCAGTATTGGGGGCGTTAATTGAATTTTTCAAGGAAGCAATTGTGTACGTCACCAAAGATAACTTTTAGTTGAAAAATACATGATACAGCTACATACCTGGTAAAATGGTAGAGCACTAGAGTGAGAACCAAGCACTTGCCTGACATTGCTACCTTGCAGGTTTCCATCTAACTTAGAATCCCTGTTGAATACTATGTGACTGTGACCCTGTTTGCTAAGACAAGCAAGCAGGTATTTTGTTATTTTTGGAGATTTAACACAGGTTGTAATAATTAATATTTGTCAGTTTAGCCCAATTATTAACTCTACAGTTAATTCATAATGTTTTCACCCACTGTATTAGGAACAAACTGAAAAATGGACTTAAAAAATTCTATTTGTCTTCTAAAACGAAAAATCCAAACGCACAGTCCAATGTGGAAATTTCCAGATGTTTGTGAAAGGATGGTACTGGAACCCTAATCAACACAAGTGTCACCTTCATCTGTGTTATCTGAATATTCTGTATTGCCACAGGCTGATTTTTTCCACTTAGTCTGTGACAAATGCATTTTTTAACTTGACTGCAACCCAAACACAATATAAGAGTGATGAGTCACGTTCTGGACAGTTCAGACTTCCAAGTATATGTGCAACTGGCATGAATATTGAAGGCAATTTCTTGAGCAGTATCTTATGCTTTTCCAAAGGGCTATACACTGTACACCACCCAAGTATTGTCCCTATAAAAATCTTCTGATGCCAAGAACATTTCTCTATTACTACATCACTTAGCATCTTGACACAACAAGTGTTCCAAGAACATTTCCTCCTACTTGCTCTCTCTAACCGGACACCAACTTTTACGGTCTACGCATTGTTACCTACTTGCACTAAAGTTCCTATTTCGGGTTAAGAAGGAACATACAAGAACATTTCCAAACAGCACAAACAGAGTTCAAATCCGTATCACAACAGAAACTTCAAGAAATACTTGAAAATTACACTTAAAGTTTCAGCAACTGAAAGCAGCTTGACTTTCTACAGACTCTAAGGTAGCTAAAACTGCTGAACATTTGCCAGGTTTCTTTTTAAGTATTGCTTGCAGAACTCCTTCTCTCCTTAAGGATAATAAGTAGAGAGTGTTCTCTATCAGACTAATCTATATAAAAGTGATGCACCTCACAAACTAGTGCTGACAAATCTTTGCCAACCTGGTAAAGTAGCTCTAAACTAGGAAAGATGGGGGAAGGGGAGAGTTATAGTGACCACCCACACAGCAAAATAAGGCTTAAGTGGGGATACCTCCAGCAAGCACAAGCAGCCAAGGACACAACTATAAGACAGGACTTATTGTGCATTCCCTGGCACCCCCACTGGGATATTGACACGCTCATATACCCCTATACAGTGCCTATACACCAATACATGCCGTCTAGGGAAAAAACTGGAGGAAGTACAGATCCGTGTGCAGTCACAGGGCTTTGATCTCATTGTAATTACAGAGGTGTGGTGGGATAGCTTGTGTGACTGGAATGTTATCATGAAGGGCTACATGCCATTTAGGAAAGACAGACCTTGAAAGCATGGTGGTGGAGTTGCCCTGTATGTGAGAAAGCACTTGGAATATATCAGGCTCTGTCTTGGGGTGGATGATGAGCAAGTTGAGAGCTTAAAGATTAAGGCAAAAGGGCAGACTTGTAAGGGTGACACTGTCAGGGGTGTTTGCTACAGGCCACCCAATCAGGAGGAGGAAGTGGATGAAGTCTTTTAACAGAGAACTAGAAGCAGCCTCACAGTCACAGGTCCTGGTTCTTGTGGAGAACTTCAACCATCCTGATATCTGCTGATATCCTCATATCCTGCATAAAGAAATCAGGGCAGCAAGTAAAACTGCAACCCTGGACTTCAGGAAAGCTAACTTTAGCTTCTTTGGGGATCTCTTTCAAAGAATCCCATGGGGATGGGCCCTGCAGGGAAAAAGGGCCCAACAGAGATGGTCAATGTTCAAGCTCCAGGCTCAAGAATGGTGCACCCTATGAGCAAGAAATCGAGCAAAGGAGGCAAGACCTGCATGGATGAACACCTGTCAAAACTCAATCATAAGCAAGATATATACAGGAGGTGGAAGCAGGGACAGGCCACTTGGAACGAATATAGAGATGTTGTTGGAGTGAGTAGAAGTAAGACAAGAAAGGCCCACCTGGTCAAGAATGGCAAGGACAACAAGAAGGGCTTTTTCAAATACATCAATAACAAAAGGCCTGCCACTCAATGGAGAGGGGACCCTGGTGAGAGGATGCAGAAAAGGCAGATACACCAAACGCCTTCTGTGCATCAGTCTTCAATGACAAGATCATCCCTCAGGAATCTCTGACCCACTCATCAGGAAAAATGAATGGTGAAAGAAAGACAACACATGCAGGGCTCAAATGCCACTTAGAAGGAAAAAGTGAAAAGTCTGTTGTAGTTAAATAATTTTGAAAGACTATGTGATCTAAGGTTTATAAGTCACCTGAGGCTCTGCGTTATGTGACCAATCACTTCAGCTAAAGACTTCTGATATGAGGTTTGTCATCACCATTATTATTTTCTTAAAAGATAATGGGGTTTAAATCAAGCAAAATCTAAGAGTTTGTCCACAAAACCCATTCACAACACAAGCAAAAATGAGGCCAAAAAAGCATTAAAACCCCTCAACATAAGAAACATCCATTACATTCTTTCTTAGGTCAGAAAGATATTAATTGAAGTAAGAGATCAGTGAATCAATATATACAACGACACAGTCATTAAATATTCTTGCTGATTCTTGCTTAGTCAAAATATTTCATACAAATTTAACATAGGTTTATTCTTCCTTTACATTTTAAGTCAACATGTAATGGCTTGATATGAAAAAATTAACCTTATAAATTAGTCTAATGGCTACTTTATATTGGAACTAGAGAAATAATTACCTTCATTTATTAACCTGAGGGAAAATCTGATAAATTGAACTGTTCAGCTGAAATTCAAACACACTTGTAGAAGCTCCCGCTTCAATTATGCATTAGGAACTCATTTATTTAGTTTATAAATACTAAGCTACATTTTGTTTTATTCATTTAGCCTCCATACAAAGCATACAGCACACAAAAATAGTTCAAAATGGTTAATGAACACTATTATACTCATTCAGTGGGTACTACTACAATCCTAAAGAGTTAGACAATGATTTCTGTTACTTGATTAGGCAAATTAAATCTGTATCTTCACCTCACTCTACACGTCCCTTTTAAACCTAATTTCCTTTACTTTTTGTTTTTAACTAAGATTAGGGCTGATCTAGGTGTACTGAAGGTCATGCTAATGCCTCATACAGGAGTCAGGAGTATCAGTGACAAAATGCAGCAAGGATAACAAATGACTTTAAGTACTCATGTTACTGCCACCGAAACAAAAGTGTCTTGAAACAGAGTCTTATGTTCAAGGAACTGAACTTTTTTAAAAGTAGGTAAGACATATCTATAATGTCCTCTGTAGTACATTAGGCCTCTACTTTTTTTTTCAAGTTGCCACATCACTGGTGCATATGCAATTCACTTTGTCCAGTTTTATCTAAAAACTAGACCCTTAGCCCACACTAGTTGCCAAGATCTCCTGTGCAGAGTGCAAGTAGCTCCAAAAGTCAAACAGTAAGATATCTGTGTGGTAACATGCAAGCAAAAACATCCAGGAAATGAAATGTTTGTAGCTGAAGAACAAAAGATGAAGGCATTTTCTACTTCTGCGGTACAGGTGTAATATGCAGTTTATATCTAAAACATAGTATCATTTATGTTATCAAATGGTAGGTATTCCTCAAAAAACATACAAAATAAGGTAAAAGTGAGGCACAGTCATTGCACATTAGAAGACTGGGAAACTAAAAAGAAACTAGAAGCAAAGAATGACAAAGACAAAAGGAAAACCAGACCTATTCATTCAGAAGATTACATTAAAAGCTTGAAGCAAAAGTGTTGCAAAACTAAATTTTCCAAAGATGGTAAATGAAGTTTCCCAGTTATAGAAGACTAATAAAGACAAAACAAACCAGGGGGATGTGACAAAACAGAAATTGTAGACAAACAAGACAGCCCAAAAGCAAGAATGAAGTCTGCCTTGGTTTTCACTAGGAACCACAATATTGACAGTGAGAAAAGTGAGGAAAAGGGGAACAGAGTGACTAACAGAACTGAACTGGTTGTATTCAGCCAGGAAGAATAAAAAGGAAAAGACCTTAAAACAATCAAGCTACAGAACTGAAAGAACCAGGACACAACAAAAAAATAGCAGTGAATGGCAGTCTGGTAATCCTTGTAATAACTTGTATGTGCAATAAGTAGTCAAGACATAGGTTGTACCACTACGACTGAAAAACAGCAAAGAAAAACATATTAAAGAGCTAAAATAGTCATCCAAATAACTATTGTTATAAGTATTGATATAACTAACTGTTTTAATTTTTAGGATGCAGAATTTCATATCAAGTTTTGAAGCAAGTATGGAAGTGACAGAAACAGAAATATCAAGGCAAAATTAAGATAAAAGAAATCATGTATCGAACAAAAATGAACTGTACAAGACTAAGGTACATCATTTTCTAGACAAAGGACACAGTACATTTCATCTACCTGGAATTTAGTGAAAGTATTAATTTAACAACATTGCATGATAAATAAGTGAAGCTAGAGTGTGTTGAAAAGGGAAGTAAGTGGAAAGGCTGCTAGTGGAGTTCCCAGCAATCTGCCATTTCTTTGATATTTTCATGAATTACTCTGGCACAAAACTTAGTGTGATAAGAGAAAAAAATAAAGAGACACCATCAAAACAGAAAAGTACTGACATAATGTTCAGGAGGAACTAGAGTACCTTGATGGCTGTTGTGATAAAAATCGGATGAAACTCAGGAGCACAAAATGTAAATCCATGCATTTAGGGGCCAATTAATTTTTTAAAATGCATCTTTATATTATAAATTAGCAACTCATCTCTTGGAAAAAAAGTGGGAAAGTAAAGGATCTGCTGGCTGTAGAAGGTCATTGCACATGGATTGAACTGCCACTACAAGCTGTGAAAAATCAAAAGAGATGCAAAAGGGAGGGAACTTGCGACCAGGATGCAATGGTCACAATTAGACAATGCAGCAAGATCTCATCCAATGTATTGCACATGATTTTGGTAAGATTATCACATGAGCAGAAAATTAACTGGTAAGAAATTGGGGGATTTAAGTTTCTGGCAGATAAATTCAGAGGTACATTGTTTAGCAAATCAAAGACGGAGAAGAAATAGGACTGCTTCCTGCAAAAACAGCAGAGTAGGATGCATGTAAAAACAAGACTATCTGTTAAATCTCAAAGTTTCTTTTGGCATCTGATCAAGTTGCCAGAAAATAGGTGGATAATTTTTTTTTTTTTTTAAATCTATAGGCTGACAAGGTTTCTGGAATAGAATTCTGTTAGATAGAGTGGTGGGAACAGAAGTATTTTTAAGCTGGAGCTCAAAACAAGCATATTTACATTGTGTAAATATTTACATATTTACAGGCAGTACTAAATGATGCCTTCCTGTAGCAGGGAGTGCAGGAGGTCCCTTTCCAATTCCATGTTTCAAATAGCACTACTATCACTCATTACAGAAACAGTATAAAACACCCCAAATAGCAGAAAAATTGAAAATTAATCATTATTCTAGAAGGAGAAAAAAGCATATATATGAACTTTTAAAATACTGTTTAATTTTGAGGTTATGAACATAATCCACAAATAGACAGACTCCTTATGTAAAACTGGAAAACCAGAACTACTGCTTCGCCTACTTGTACACTGTTGTATGGCAGGGGAGGCTGGAGTTTGCATTAAAGTGCCATGAGTGGTTTCTAGATGCAATCCTAAATCTTCTTAGAGCAAAACCTTATAGTAGAAAGTAGCAAAAAAATCTCTGCAACCTAAGTCAAAGAACAACGCCAGAAAATTTACAAAAAAATGAATTCACATTTCAGGTGTATATGGTAAATGGTAAAGTAAAAAAAAAGGTTTTAGCAAACCTGCAAAAAAGGTTTAGAAAATTAATTCCCGATTTTCATGCTGCCCTCAAAGATAGCCAAAGGTACTCAGCTAAAGGTACTAACCAGATGCTGGAGTAGCCTTTTTTAAAAGGGCTTACTCTGAAGTGTAAAAATCATCTTCAAGCACATAAACATTGAAGGCAAACCTCATTAATGCAACATATATGGAATTCCTCTCCCTTCTGCCTAATCTGATAAATTTAGGTAGTTACTTCCCTTCTCTATAAATAAAATATAAGCCAGTAGCATAAAATTGCTATCATACAATTATCTAGCTAATCAAAGGGAAGGCATGATCACAAAAAATCAATTCCATCACATCTAGAATTGGAGGCCAGTGTTTTAACAGAAAATGTTTGGCTATAAAAGACCTCATGAAGTTGCCTCATGCAACCTCCTGCTCAGAGCAGGTGTAAGGAGATGAGGTTGCTCAGTGACCTGTCCAGTCACTTCTTGATCACCTTCAAGGATAGAGATTCCCTAAATTCCCTAGGGATTACTAGTATGCACTCCAATTACTGACATTATAGCATGGGCGGGCTCTTTTCTTCTAGTTGTTTACCATGTAGTAAAAATAGTTATTCAGCGTGTGAGAATTTGAATAATTAAACGGAAAAAGAGAAAAACAGTCTTTAAGTTCTTACTTTTACAACTATTCTACTTTAAAATAAAGCATTTAATAAAACACATCAGCAACATAGAGTATTAATCTTTTGCTTGGTATCTCCACTCCCCTAATACATAAGATATTTTATACAAATAAGCTACCATTATAGGTTAAAATCAACATATGCATGCAAATTAATTTTCGAAGTAAAAATAACTCACAAGATATAAGCAAATTTTTCTATTAAACTAAAAGTATTTGTTTAGTGCTTTATGTCTATTTTATTAACATTTTCAAAGAGTAGAAATAGAACCCAACTAGGCATATTTTTCAGGGCCTTAAATATCATTTAACATATTTGCTACAATCCATAAGTTTGAACAAAAATCAACAACACATAAAAAACCACAATTGTTCTACATACCAACAAGCCTTATTACATTCAGTGTAGTGTTTGTTAGAATAGGTGCATTCACTTTATTGAGGTTATAATCTGATCTCTTTCTGCTCCTCAGAGTTTCTCGAGAAACACTTCAAAGAAAACAAAACAAAATACACCAAATGTGAAAATATTCAAGGACATACAAATGAAATTTAGCGGACAATATATTATTCCTCCCCCCTTCTTTCACATGACAGTATGTCTTCCAGTGCAGTATTTTATTTATGTCAAAGCACAACTGGGTTAGGATTTTAACATTTAAGAGAGAAGTCTGATCTAATTTACACAGATTTGTGCTAGAGAAAAAAGTGTTTCACTTTTAGTCCAGTGCCTGCGTTCTGCAGGCCTCTGTCTTGCCCCAACAGTCATTTTAATCATTCTGACCCAAATTCATAATGAAAATAAAAACAACACAAGTTACAACAAAAGAGGTGCAGATTAGTTAGCTACAGTTGAAAGTTACTACCTGGAAATAGAAGCCATTTTGAGGAAAATGAAACTAAAAAGTATTTAAATTTTTCATAAATTTTAGTTGCAAGAGGCAAGAAGTTGGACTCGATGATATTTATGGCAACTAGAGATATTTTTATTTTCTGTAAGAGAAACCTTCTGCCTGCTGCCATACCTCAAAATTATATTCTTGCAAAAATTTCAATTTCACAGCACAAAGCTATGGACAGCATCTCCCATTTGTTCTAATTAAGGAATTTTTAACTATATCTCAACCTCTTCTTTGAAAGGATGTAGTTTACACGATGTACCTTATAGAATCACGCTAACAATACTTTATGCTAAAGAGTTATCTTCTAAAGTAAACATTACTCTGCCCTGACTCAAGTGATGGCATTCTAGTTCTGCAAACACTAAAAAAAAATGTTAGGCTGTTTCATAAAGTCTGAATGGACAACTAAGTTATATAGTGTCCTAGACAGAAACTTGTATTTCAGATCCTTTTAAAGGATATAGAGTAGGCTTTGTTTATATGAATATATATAAATATTTTAATATAATCATCAAAATAAAATATGTATATTCATTTGCATATCTGTGTGTGTATATATTCTTAAAGAAAAAGAGAATTTAAAATTCAAAATTACTGTCTTCAAGCTATGGAAGAACCTAATTTTTTTTTCTTAATCTGCAGAAGTTTACTGTTCTGCAGAAGCAGAAACCCAAAACTCAAACCATTTGCCTGCAAACATCTGCTTTTGACACAACAGAAATTAAATATATACGCAACAGCTGCTACAGAAGAACCTTCAGTTAACACTTTGTCTTTGTTAATCAGTTTTCCACTACCTGCTTCAGAGAGCAGGTTTTTTTTCCTTTTTTCAAAATGTTCCTCTTTTTTTTTTCCTCTTTCAAAATGTTCCCTTCGGCAGGTTTTGTCTGCAATAATGATGAGTAGCTTAATGTTCCTCCCCATTCTGGAGATCTAAGTGCTGAGCCCTTCTAACTCTGCAGGCAGCATAACGATTATTTGATTATTATTCCACTATTGTAGATTATAGAAATTGAACTAATTAGAATACTGAGATGAAAAGCATGTAAATTAGACCAAGGACGCACACAGCCTACTTACCTTTTTATTGGGGCATCTCCTGTCTGCTCATCCACATAATCTCTTTTCAACTCTTCAGGAACATCACTGTCGCTATCATACTCTTGATATGCACTTTTTTCTTGTTCATCTGATTCATACTGTTAAAAAAAAAAAAAAGAAAAGAATTGACTAACATTATTTTTCTTATAATATTGTAACGCATTTAATATTGCACTTCTTGGCTTTTACCTTGGTCAGGATACAAATAACTTTGCTGAAAGGTTGCTAACAATGGTCTTTAAAAATGCAGCAGACAAATTATATTATGTTAGTAGAGGAAATATTTGCATCATTCTATTTCTCCCAGCTAGTAATAATTTTTTTTTTAATTTTTTTTTTGCTTTCTAGTTGCCGTATCAAGTACACACATATTTGAGCTTTTATTATTTGCTTTATAATCTGAAAAAAAAACCAGTAATAAATCCTCAAAATTAATCCATACAGTGGCAGTAAAAAAAAACCAAAGCCCCGGCACCACAAATTACTTAATTATTATTGCAAGAAGGGCTAAACTATTGCTTCATAAAAGTACTTGTTTATACTGTACACATTTAATTAAAAAATAAATCAAAACCAAAAACCTAACTTGCAGTTGTTTGCTCAACTCCAGAATGCACCTGCACTTGAAGAGCGACCCCAGTACTTTTCCTTAAGGCATACATTGCTTTAAAGCAACTTTGTACACACAGTCAATAGTGACACAGATGACAGACACTCTGGTTCCAGGATCCTTAAGAAATGGCAGCCGAAACACACTAGGAAAGTTATTTTTTCAGTCATGCATGCCCCAGCCCCAAGTTGCTGAGACTTTTAAAGGCTAGCACTGTGAAAGCACTATGTTATAAAAGAGAGAATTCCACAGTACAAACAAATTCAAAACAAAAATAGTTCAGGTGGAAAAAAAAAGAATGCAGCATAAGGCACTAAAAAGAAATGTTCAGACCATGTTCAGGCAAAATTTCTGCCTCATGAACATTTTAGACAAAGGAAAGTGGTAATGAAAGCATCCCAGTTTATTTCAAAAATGAGCTGAAGTCAGCCTTGACAAAGGACAAAAAGAACCACAGTTTAACTAACTTGGCTGGAATATTAGCATGAAGAATTACCACCACTTAGTATGCATTAATATATAATAAATGACATGCTGATTCAATTAAAATCCAGTGACAGTAAAATGATACATTGACTACAAGCTGTTAACTACAATTCATATTGATACAAGATCTGACAGTTGACGTTAATTAACTGTCTTAACATCACAGAATAAGGGGGATTTTGAGATTATTTTTTTTTTAACATGGTAAAACACTTTATTAAGTCTCCTCAATCTAATGCTATTAATGATCTGGAAAAGCTATTTAATGAGATAAATGCATTTGTATTTTAAAGTATACATTAACTCACAACTATTAAATAGTGACCTCAACCTGAACAGAACTTATAAATCTATTTTAAATATGCACTGTCTGCAGTAAAATTTTAAAGTGCTAAAATGAATTCAGATATCTTGTAGCAATAAACAGTTCACAAGTGTTTAGGCAATTGACCCAAACAAACCCACAGGCAGTGGTAGGATTCATCAAAGTTGAAGAGTGTTATAATATTGTAAGTTAACTGTATCGCAACAAAGACAGATTAAGAAGCTACAGAAAAGGGATATCAAGCATCTCACTGAAGCTCAAAATACAGAGCTGAGGTGACTGGGTCCAGGGGCCAATTTTCAGTTGTCCAGAACTGCAACAACTAAGCAGTTACAAAGACTTTAAAATTCTCAAAAGAAATCCTGACAGTTCCTCTCATCCTACAGCTATCTTGACCAGTGAATTAACTGTGTATGTTTTTATCATGCTATTTCTTGAAATATTTGGAAACATGCCTGCATTCTCTGGAAACAAAATTTTGCCACTTCCATCTGAAATAATTCAAATTTTCAGTGCTAAAATGTGCCACCACCCTAACTGGTCAGTCAAAAAACTGAAACATAAAACCTCAGTAAAAATTGTATCCTGCAATGCCTAAGCAGGTTATTTATCTTTCTATATGAATGATAAGAAAATAGGTGTAACTTCTTTTTAAATAGGAGTTCTTTCTGTGTCAGCCCTTCAGAACAGTTATGAGAGACTGAAATGTTAAAGGTGACTTGAACAATCAGCAATTTGCAAGAGCAGTAAGCGCTTTGCTGAGGCCAGGTTGGCACCCCCCAACTGTGTGGTGGTGAAACCTCTGATCTACGAGATACAGGGTAGACACACCCACCGCCATAGGATGACCACAACAAACCAGCCTTTGTTTAGCAGCAAGCTACGGTTTGAGCCAGGTAAGGGAAAAGGCCAATAAAAAGCAGATCCTGCAAGATGGGATAATGCTTTTTATCATGCTAATGTCCTTCCCAGGAAGAGCTATCACATAAGCCTGAAGGTATTTACCCCTTCTGATGAGACATAACTGCTCAATTACACAGGGTCAAACAGTGGTCATGTCATTTAGAAGGGACCATTAACCATCAAAGACCCCCCAAAGTGCCCCCAGACTCATTTCTAGGGCCTTCCGCCACAGGACTGTGCATGATCCAGTGCTGTACCAGACAGTGTAAAACTTTCCCCCAGGAGAGGTACCAGGGTCCCACCTGAACATGAATGTCTATTAACGCAGTGAGTTTCAGGTTTGGTGGGTTTCCCTTACCCCTGATCAAGGCAGCAACAATCACTTTGACCAACTGACGTCGAAACTGCATCAATCAAGTCTTGGCTGGATCCACAAGTGGTGATACCTATCCTCTCCACTATCTACTGTTATCCTTTTTTTCTTTCTTTTTCTTGTACCTTTTCTTAAGTGATATATTGATACTTTTACATTGCTATATTGCATAGATAATAACACGCCAGATAAAACAGCTACATACCTCATTTCCAGTGAAACCAAATTGTTCTAAAATAAATCTGCCATTTACATATAAGTATAAACACTGATCATTCAGTGCCTTTCACTCCAATCCATCCCAAGGGATCCATTAACAAGAACCTCAGTTACCCTGCCTCTGGGACAGGTCATACCAACAGTAATGGAGAGAGGAGATTAAAACTGTCAAAAGGGAAAGTAGGATGGTCATCCATAGAGTACAGGCACTTCGGTCACAAAATAACCTTGTTCCAACAGCAGCCCTGGTAGATGTCCTGTACAACTACTGACAAGTTAATCAACCTGTCCTGTGCCTCCATTCTCTATGCAAATGTGCATAATACTTCCCTGCCTCACTAAGATATCAGAAAAGATTTTAGCATTCCAGTGCGTGAGTTAACAGCTAATATACTGATAAAAACCAAGTATTTTCTTAGCATTGTTGAACACTCTCATCTGCACTCTGAGTACAATTCTTGAAAGGTACTTCACATTTTTCAATATTAAAAGCAGCTAGTTCCCACCTTCCAATGCATTAAACTCAATTTTTCATATGGAATAAATGTGTTTATATGCAACTAGAAACATGTCAAAGGAAACATTCACCGCAACTGATTTCCACAAGGGGGGAAGAAAAATCAAAAGCATCATCCTCCATAATCAATTGTAAATTACTTTGAGAAAACTGAAACTTAATTTTGCATTTTAGTTTTTTTAAAAAAGTTAATTCTATTCACTTTTCCTAAGTTCTCCAAATACCACTCCATTTAAGGTTAAAAAAATTTACAATATGAATGACTGTACATCTAGCCTATATTTCAAAAGAAAAATGCATAACAAATTATATTATTGGTATTCCACCTTTTCCACACAGAACATTCTGTCCCTCTGCTGTCAAAGGAATGCCAAAATTTGTTCTAGTTCTTCACCAGACAAATTCAGATTTTATCAATTTAAAATATATTAAGGTTTTACTAAGAACACTAAATTGGCACACAGCTTTGAAAAAGAGGACAGTGTAGCCAGCCTTGAAAACCCCTGACAATGTGCAAGCCTATGAAATGGGCCACTGCTCCAAATTAAAGACAGAGAACCACAACCTGGGCTTTGCTACATGTGACACATCAGCCTATTGCCAGTTCATGGGATCACAACTCCCTCTAGCCTGTTTCCCCAAAACCACAGCCTGTCACTGCAGAACAGCTGAGGCAGCCACTCTCAGCCTGAGCAGAGCAAGCATATGGCATCCTGACAGAGATTTACCAGGACCCATCTCCACCGTGGTGCTTGCAGAGATACCAGCACCTACATGCAGAGCATGAGGCAATTCTTCACTAGTGAACTAATGCTTACTGACTTGAGCAGCTCCAGCTCTCCCTGAGACTGAGCCTCACACACCTTCAAACAGCAGACACCAGCGAATAACCAGTATGAAAACAGCAACTTTACATATAGATACTTCTTCCAATAACTAGAGACAACTTCAGAATGAAAAAAAAAAATCGCTTTTACCCAGGATGATTAGATGGTCAAATTAATTCACTTCATGTGGTAATAAGGCAACAAAGATAACAGATAACTCTCTGGATAAGAGATAACTGTCTGCTGTATTACTTGACAGGGAAAGAGCTACCACCAGAAAACTGACTCTCCAGCAGCTTCCTTTAAGCACAATGCAAGAACATTTTACGTCAATCAACTGTATTTTCTCTTCAAGTGACATGGTAGGAAAGAGACTGCAGCATTGCCCATGGAACAAAAGATGCTGCAGCATCCCCTTCAGGTCATTGAGATACAGACCATGCTGCTTTGCAATGGCAGCTGCACAGGGAAGGCAAGAAAGATGAAGCTGAAGACCAGAAAGCCATTAGTGTGATGGTTGGATTAACTAAATTGAAACCAAAAAACTAAACCCAACCTCACCACAAAAAGAAGCCCAAGAAAACATTATTCATCAAAGCTATAAACAAGAACAAAAGCTTTAACAAAAACATGTTAATGTAGTATTTAAGAAAATGGTACAAAGTTTTACATTAAAATACATTTGATTACTGTTAGATTTTGACAGACTTCTGAAAAAACTCACATAGTTATTGTTCACTTTTACAGAAGAGCCCTCCATAAAGAGAGTGTCCTGAGCATTTAAATTACAATTAAAAATGATGTAACGAACATCGGAAAATCCATGGCAAATCACATAGGTGTGAACAAATACAACAAAAGTAGCAACCCACAATGATTCTTTCCTACAAAGCCAGAAAGCAAGTCCTAAAACGCTAAAATTATCTCCACAAAGAAAGCTGATTTAAGCCCCTGGAAAAACACTAATTAGGTGGAACATGTCTTGCTAACCTCCAGGAACACTTGACTTTGGTGGAAAAAAAGTACCAATCCAGTGTAAAAGAAATTGAACTTTAAACAGAAAAGTTTAAAAAACTGGCATTTTCAAAAGCAAAACAGCACAGTACTGCAGGAAACAGAATCTTGTACTAAGACATTTTGCCGTCATGCTACACAAAATTAATCATCATTTACTGAAAGCTCTATGCTTCTTTCTTTTGCTTTTTTTTTTTTTCTTTCTTTTTTCTTAAAACACTCCATACCCCATTGGAAGCTAACACATCTTCTGTCTCATCATCTTTGCTGTCAGCCTGAATTTCGAAAGGGTTTCCTCCATTACAGTACTGCTCAAACAGCGTTACGGTTGCGGAAATTGCTGAGGCAGGCTGCTTACTCGGTGACACGGATGGGGAACGTGACTGCTCCATGAACTTAAATTCCTAACAACAGAAACAAATTACAATTTTAATCAAGTACTTTCAATATTATTATGACTCCAGTTCCATAAAACAAAAGATAAAAACAAACTTGTGGACAATTCACTTTCAGCCAAAGTATTCTGCTTATTCAAACATGTTTTTCATGCTGGGTCAAATTAACCTTGAAAGTGGCAACCTTCCACTGCTTGCCTTTGTAATTTTAGCAGTTTTTTGCTATGATATGCAATACATCTGCATTCTGAAAGTATTCATTGTGTAAAACCAGATGAAAACTAATAAATAAGGAGATACAAAAAGACTTAAATTCCACACAAAAATGTAGTTTTCATTACACAAGTTACATAGTAATTTACTAAAGCTGAAATTTTCTTGTTGATATTTTATTTTTAAAAAGTTCTTCTCAAAATTTTTTACTTCTCAAACCCACTGCACACAGTTTCTGATCACTGGGTGCGTGCACAATACTTTGAAAATATACGGACAAAGTAGGACTCATAAAGCATGATTTTTGACTTTTTGTTTTTCTAAGAAACATGGCTTATCTCAGTTGATACACCATTTTTATCTATTAAACTCTAGCTATTGATACTCATCAATGGCAAAAAGTAGATTTTCATTTAACTAAAGGTGTAAAGATCAAAACACATGGAGCTAAAAGGACTACAATGTTACATTTCTGTCTGCTTAAAGAAATTACTTACTTTCTGCCGTTTCCTGCTGCTTCAGTCCCTTGAACAGTATGTATGATTTATAATGCCATTTCTTTATTAGAAATATTATTTCTTTTGCTACTGCATGCTGCTGAGGGCCCTCCTTTCCTTTTGCTCTCTATTTTTACTGCCCCAGTAGCCTATTGCTTACTTCTATACTTAACTCTACAGAAGTTGCAAAATGATCTTTTGTGTAACATTGCTCTGCTAAAACATTTTTGCACTTCAGTTATAGCTTTAATCACAGGCACTGTGTTTCATTTGACAAAACAAGTGAATTTCACTGAATTTCATCTACCACATGCTAAAAATCACAAAAATCCTTTTAGGTGATTAGAAGGTGAACACTAATTACTTGCTTTCAGTTGGACTTCACCACAGAATAGTATTTCTTTTCCTGTCCAAATGAGCCAGTCTGACCTACGTTTCCAGAAACAGATGCCAAATTGGTACAAGCTAGTGAGTGTTCATGAGACTACTTTTAGGCACTCATCTTTTAGCATCTTGCTGTCAGATAAACAATTTAGAAATGGAAAACATACTAACAGTACATTGAAACATGCAAAATAAAGGCTAACATTATGCTTACAACACTAGCATGTTCCATAAACTTCCACCTGCCTGAAATAGAAACTACTGTTTTAAAACCATTTGATTCCTAAGTTCCTAATATCTTGAAGTAAAATTCATTAAAAACATTTGTACAGTAGTTCATAGATCTTACTACTTCTAAGAACACCTGGACTCTTAGTTATTAAAATATTAATAAATTGTGTATTTTATTCATAGAACGTACATGAAGCTGCAAGATACTAAAGCTTGATTTAACAGGACAAAGTTCCCAGGTCTCATTCTCCAAAAACATCCTTAATTCTTCAAGACGGGTTCTGAAACACACCAAACAAATACTCTTAATTGGCAGAAAGAGTAAATCACAAAGTAGGCAATTACATTATTTACGTGGTGAAAAACACTTTCTAAAACTGTACAAAAAGTCACATTTGCAAACAGGTATTTAAGTAATTCTTTCAACTGACAAACTCCCCAAAAGCTGTGGCTACTAACACAGTGTATTCTTTATGACACCTCTGGAAAAATATATTCTTTGATAATATCTCCAAAATTTGTAAACCATTTTTTTTTTGGTCAAAACTATTAAAAATTACAGAGGGACAACAGAGGGACATCTACAGTTATGCAGCAATATTGGACCTTTTTTCCTCTGTAAACTGTAGAAAGCAACATAATATACACCAACAGTCTATTAGCAGCACAACAGCTTCCAAGAGCCCACATAAGACAGATGCTTCTTTCAAATACACTGAAGCCAATGGAGAGCAAAGGCAAGTGGAAAGAACTAATATTCTACAGACATATCAACTTTTCAGGGAAGAAAAAAGTTAACGGCTGTTAATCTCTAATTTTCTTCATAGCTGAATTTTACTTTGCTATCAATAGAGTAATAAGGAAAGTAATCAAGCCACTACATCTCTGCATTTTTTCTATTACGTTTTTGATCACTTGAAAAGCCTCCACTCCGTCATAAGCAGAAACATCTTTCATAAAGAAAACATTTTGCCACATAAGTGGAACACATATAGGAAAAGACAGCAATGAGTGCTTTTTGAGGTCATATTGCTCTACCTTCTCTTCTTAATATAGAGCATATTGTTCTGTTTAACAAATAGCAGATGGTAAATTATATGCTGGGTTTCTGATTAGGCAATAAAATATTCTAGGAATACCACAATTTCAATAATGAACTACAACCACCACTACAACTGAAATTTGCTTGCCTCGATGAGATAAGCAATGTGTTGAATTGTGACTATAGTTTGCTGTGTCTATTTAAATTCACCAGTTAAATGCAAATAGACTTCAAGTGCTATTTTCAGGACATTGGGTACTCATAGCTTGCAGATCATCTTGAAGTAAAGCCAACAGAAAAAACAGAGAGATGCTGTGAAAACCAGTGTCACAGATTACAATTCTTGGTGAGGGAGACTAAGGTGAAAGAGTCATAAAAAAGCAAACATTTAAAAGCCACACAACAGGTTTTGCAGCATTTCAAATTTGAAATCAAGGCTTTGACAGAGTACTTGAACAAATTCTCTTAAATTTCATTGGCATATAAGTCTAGAAAGGGGAACACAGGAAGACCTGATGCATTAATTCTCTGAAAAACTTTAATGATCAGGCACACCTTTTTTACAAGTGTATCAGTACAAAAAGTCAACTGCATTTCAAAAATCACCTTACTGATGCTCTTGTCCAGGAGCCCATTCTAATTTTTAAAAATAATCAACTTGCACCCAGAAAAAAAGGCTTCATATACGCTCTAGTACTATGTTCTTTTCTATGTTTTCTGAACCACACAGCCAATTTCTTTGAATGCTTTCCCTATGCTGGCAGTTCTCTATAACACCACACTGCCCAGGAGGCCACGTATGTCAAATTACACCAACAAAGAACTGATTACTCCTGGACTCCAAGCATTTCATCTCTGTGTAGCTTTTATGTACTAATGAGTCCTTAAAAGCACTACTGCTTTTTTTTCTCCCCTCCAATTAAATACCCAAGAGAAGCAAAAGCCACATCAGCTTGAGCTGAAAAGGCAAGACGCTTAAAGCTTTTATATAAAATAACCTAAGGGATATAGCTCTGAGACAGGGGTTTTTTATATTTTTCCTTCTGAGGATGAAAACATCAGCCAATTAATCTTCACAATAATCACGCAGCATAAAACATACAAAAAGTATTGAAATGTTTCACATTATTTGAGTTATGTCAATAAATATTTCACTTTATTTTCATGAGAATTATATTACCTTAACAAAAAACACAAGTCATTTCAAAAAATATTATTTCTACACATATTCCATCAGTGTTCCTTAACCTTTATTTTACTCAAATATAATTCAGAAAAGTAGTCTATTATTCCCTAAGGTCTTCAACATAAGCAAAAGTGTAACACTCAAAATTACATTTATTTAATCAAATAAGGCATTATGTGGTAAGTCAGCGTAGTAAAAGATGGTTAGGTAGACCAAAATCAGTTCATGAAATTCAGTTCAGGATTCAGAAAAATTTCAAGAAATAAAAATAGCTGGCATCTCCTGACAAGACAAAATGTGGATCTGATTAAGGCTCAAGTTTTTCAGACAACTGGAACTTCATCAAATATCCAGAAAGAATTCCTAGTTACAAACTACCAAAGCTGAAAGAAATTCCAAACCATATTCTCATCTTCTGAATTTAGACACTATTACATGCTCTCCTGATGTAATTTTCGTACTTCATGGATTTTAGGTAGAAAGTTTCATAATTTTCAAATGGGTCTGGATGTATTAGTTGTATGACAGCTCCCAAACAATAGAGGACAACAGATCAAGACTAGGAAAGTAAAAGTTTCTTAGAGCATGAGATGCTGTATTTCTTCTCATACTTTCCTAGCTTTTTACACCCAGAAAGAATCTAATGCTAGACAGTTAGAATAAAAAAGTTATCAATCATCCAAACCAAAACATTTGGAAAATCAAGGCAACTAAAACAAACAAACAGAAAGACAAGTCTTGAAGCTGTCATAGCCATATCTGAGTCCAGAGAATGCCTGTCCATGACAGCACATATGACTGGCCTTGGATATGACAACAGAGTTGACCAAAATTTAATTAGATACTGCCAATTAAACAGCTGTCACAACATGACTCAAAAGGATGGACTCAGTTCTAAATATCTTATTTGATGCAATACAAAATCACATATTTGAAAAACATTTTATAGTCATACATGATCATCCTTTTTAAGCAATGGCATAGAAAAAGAAGTAACAATTTTGCTACCAAGTATGGACTTCAGAGGCATTCCATTCTCAGGATGCCAAGAGACAACTTTAGAGGCAACTCAAAAAACTACTGAAATTCTACACAAGAAAGTTTTTCACCTTTATCTGGCTTGCCTGCTTCAGAACTAGGATTTTTCACAACCATAGTGGAAGCAAAGGCTTCTCTATCCTCTCCCCTTCTCCAGGGTTCAGAGGCCTATTCTCACCATGAAACATACTCTACTGTCAACCTCAATGCAGGAACATTATGCAGTGGAATTCCTTTGGAAAGCAGTTACCCAACAAAAATAAATGTCATTAGAATAATCCACTGCACATACAGTAGTCTCACCTGTGGTACGTTTTGAAATAGTTAACGCTTTGTCTTCTGATCGATTCTTGCAAAACTTCAGACTTGCTGCCACAAAATTCTTCTCCAACTTGCATCAGCCTATAGTAATGAAACAAAATTTAGAAATATTTCTTGGTTTATTAATACTGCTGTTCCAACCATAAGTGTACATGTATCTCCATAAAAGCAGAGCACCAATGTTACCAATGTTACATTGCAATGTTAAGGTTGCATTTCATAAAAGTCCATGTCTCATTTTCCTCCAGATCCTACCATTATGTCCCAGACAAAGAGCCATAAGCAAAATAGATGTATTTTTGAGAGCCCACTACACAGGGCAAGCTGTCAGTTCACAGTCTCCATCTGTCTTTCTATTACCAAACAGAAGGATATAATATTGTACAGGTTGACAGTACCACAGCGTTTTTCTGCTCAACTGAGACTCCCTTTAAAAGCTCTCAGAAAAAACACTGCACATTCCAAACCTTAAAGGGAGACAATACTGAAATCATATCACACTTAAGCACTACTTGAGCAGCAAAGCAACTCATGCTACCTCTTCCAAATACATCCCCATGAACTCCCACATAAAGAAGAATTGCTCTTTAAGCTATCAGCACATATGAATGAAATTGGCATCAAAAGGCAAATGTCAGCCTTAATCAACCGTGCTATCTTATCAGAGTTCCAGTTTGTGGACATGTACTAAGTGGTCTTACAACCACACCAGTATACCTGCTGATAACATCAAGTACAAATATGAAGTCGTCGTATTTGAAGTTCGACAGATCTGTTCCCAGAAGATATGTTTTCACTTTCAGTTGAACATCCTACAAAACACAAACAAGTTTTTGTATACTTGATACACTGAAGACAAAAATTGAAGGCTTAGATGCCTGTTTCATTAACAGTTTTTGGTTGTTTGCACTTATAAATTCTTTTTTTGAGATTGAGAATAGAATTCCATTTTCTGTAACATGAATAATTTCTCTAAAATAATTTTAAAATCAGTTTCTTTAACACTCTATAACAGTCAATCCTAGATGCTTTATTGTCAGTGCAAAAACAGAACTCAGGATTACAGCTTCTTCATCACACGTTTTGGGTGACACTGCACTTCAAACTGATCCAGCAGTCACACCAGGAATACTGTGAAACCAGGCATATTCACAAGGCTCCAGGTTCTTCATACCTATGGTTATACCAGAAGTATAAAGCAATATACAGAGAAAAGCACATGACAGGAAAATAGATTGTGTGGTAGCACACAGGTAGAGAGAAACGGAATCAGACTGAAAGTCCTGTCACAGTATTTTGGTATCTTGACTGGGTGCATAACCATTGCAACCAAGTAGTAATTGAATCATAGAAATTATATTTCCATGGTCTTGATATATTCAAATCAAAACAAATCACTTTAAAAAACGCCCTGGAGATATTTATTTAAGAACATTACTATAAATATAACTGTAATTAATACCTGAGAGGTGGAAGAGGGACAGAATAAATATTTAGGAGGGAAAAAAATTTCAAAAACCATACCTGCCATATTCGTGAAAGCCCATGTTCCAATTTCTTTTTTACGTAATTGCGGTCAAAACTGTTCTCTTCAGTTCCAACCACATTGTTGCCATCTGAAACTTAAGGTTAAAAGCACTGTAGATATTTCCAAAGGCCTTGAAAGTTATCCTAGTTTTCTACCCATAATTAAACTTCTTCAGCTATTGCCATATTATCGGTTATGCAAACTCCGGAAGAGCTACTTTGCTCTAAAGTTTTGAATAGAAGTGAATAATGCAATGGAAATTCTATGCTAATGCAGACCAGTAGGGCTTCTGATGACTTTTATGTAAGAAAGATATCCCACTCAATAAAAATAAAAAAGCTAGATACGAGTAACATATACTGTTATTTCAAATTAAAAAGTTAAAAGCTTAAGTACCTACACCTATCCTCTACAATATAATTTTCTAAGACTTTCTACCTTCGTCAACAAAAATCATGGACTTAAAAGTTTCAGAAGCAAGGCTTTTCACTTTCCGCCACAGTAAATTCTTACTGCAAATCTGAGGAAAAATACTGAAACTTGTTCCGTGAACTATGCAAACAATATGGCATGCTCTTTCCCTTTTTTCCTCTCATACTAATCTATGCTTATATACTAATAATGTCAATCATACAATCATTCCCAAAGCATGGTATCACTTTCCAATAAAGTACTGTAATGCATACTAAGTTGCTCCTGGAGTGGAGGCTCCGCCTGTGGTCCTCTCTCTCTCCATGGAGGAAATATATTTTATTTCCATTTTAAAAAGGAGGAAAATAATATTTTCTATGCAGTTTGTGAGCCTATAGCTGTGGCTACACCTGCAGTTTGTGATGGCACAGTGCCATGCAGCTTGCTTCAGCCTATGACTGACCACAGGAAAGCTCAGTTTCAGCCAGACTATACAGACAAACTTTCCCTATAGTAAGTCTGTTTTCTGACAAGGAGAAACGTTATGCGTGTCCTTAAAAGCCCAAACCATTTACTGATTTGACATGAATACTAAAACTTCACATAAAATAATACATTAGAATATTACAAAGTATACAGCCCTCCTTCCACTCAGGAGGCAGCACAAAGCCCAGAAGATGCTATAGGTGTGCAGAGAGGAACACGGAGAAAACGAAATAAACAGGCAAATTAAAGCAGTTGCTTATGGCATCACAGGAAAGACAGTCCCTATCTATAATTTGAGTCTAACTGGAGAGAAAAAGGACCTGTCTAACAGATTAGGGCATGTCTGATGTTCTTGCCTTATTCCTGAATGAAAGACCCTTTTTAAAATCTGTTGGAGTTTGTGACCAGGTAGATACTACACTGCTACAATGAAGTCAGGAAGGTAAAGGAAAGAGCAGAACGTTTAACAGCTTCTCAGTGGCTGGGAGTAGTGTCTTGGTAAGCCCTAACTTATAGAACATATTATGTGGGGAAACAAAAAGCGGGATTACATATAGCTTCTGCCCAGGGAGACAGCACTAAGGCTGTGAAGCCTGACCAGCTGTTGAATTGTTTGATGCTGCCAGATGCCTCAGGTGCAGCTCCAGCAGCTTTTCATTCATGAGCTGACCTCATCAATGCAGGAACAGGATTTCATGGGTTATTTAAAACTAGCAAGGATAAAAACATCACCATACCAAATACTGGTCACAATAGTGTCCCTTAGGTGGTAATGTGCTACAAGCATCACAGTAATAGCTAATCCTGATTGACCTTTGCAGTTCTTCATTACTAGGTTTCACAGCTTTTTCCAGAAAAACTGGAAAAAGTTTCCAGAAAAACAGAAAAACTTAGTTTCACCTTCCTCAGAGAAAAGAGCAATTTTTCATGTCTGATTTCTGTTGTCTACCAAAGAAGAGTCCAGAAACATAAAGAATGTACAACTGCCCTCCATCTGTCAGCACTAACAAATTTTTATCAAAAAAGTAAGTGCTCTTTCCTTGTCATGCCTTGCCCTGAATCCACACCTTGCAGTGTAGATGAGTATCATGTAAATGTTGTGAGCACCTTACTAATAAGGCCAATAAGGAATGGGAGACAGGATACAAGACTTCAATCAGCCTTTTCAGATGTATGAAGAACAGACCCTGCAGAATTGTCTGCACTACCACACATTGAAGAGACAGAAAGAAAAGACATCCACTGACAGGAATTGTTATAACTTGTATCAGACACTGACAATTCAATTAAGCCAAAATACAAAAGAGCACAGCAGTCTGACCATGTTCAGACTGTATCTTCTTCAGATCATCCAGTGCTCACTGTCAGGTGAGCAGTTTCTTTCTGTAACCATCACTAATTGTAAAAAGCACTTAGGAGTGACTCATTCTCCCAGTCCTAGGCCAGACTCTTTGTAAGCTGGAGTATAATATACGTCTTCCTTCTCCCCATCAACCATCTGGTTTCTGCTTTGAACCTTTCCAGAGTATGTTTCTCCAAACAAGAATTATTGCCTCTTATAAGAATGTTTATATAACATATAAGCATAATAGAAACAACAAAAATATGACATCTTCTACATTTGTCAAACCATTTAAATTTTAAAAAAACCCACAGGCAATATGAATACTGAGAAGGATGCTGGCCTTGCTTGACTTCTTTCAAAGAGAGCCATAAGGCCTGGACATGTTATTAAATTATGAAATTTATCAAACACTGAGAAAGCTTTATCTGCAAGCTGGGGATTATGGTAGTAAGGACACAAACGCTACCAAGAACAACTGGCAAGCTTAAAATGTCTGCCCACTAGGCTGGAACTCAAGAACACAGAACCACCACAATAATCAGCCAGAATGCAACAGCTTCTGTACTGTCAGTTGAATAACTCCTAATCAAAATTAAAAACATCATAAAATACAGTCTGGGATTTGGGCTTATATTACGGATACCCATTCCTTTCAAGACTGCAAAGTTGTGTTCAACCTCTTCCTGTGTAAAAACATTGAGACTGCTTTTGCAGGTTAACTGAGAATTTACTCTAACTACTCAAATGAGATGATCAAAAGCTGTTTGATGTGCGAAGCAGACCTAAACATAATTCCATACTATATCTATTGTTGCAGGACACTCCAAAAAATTTTTCCTTACGAAAGAAAAATCACAAAACAAGTATTACCCACTCCATATATAAATTATAATTTAGTAACTGTACCTAAATATGCTCATCTTCTGAAAGTAATAATTCTGAAAAATGCATTTTCCTAATCTTCCACGGAAGACTAAACAAAACATAAACAGAAAGAATAACCCAACCAGAAAACCTCTAAGTGGATTTACCCTTTTTTGGATCATCTGAGGTAACAAAACCAGCTATCTCAGCCACAGCACGCTCTTTGTACTTTTGTGCAACCTCTTGTCCTTTAAACTTCTGCAGACCAAAGCCAATCCTAAAAAAGTCAGTGTCTTTGGCCTGTTCTCTAGATTAAGACCATAGTCCTTGTACTCACACACTGCCATTCATAAAGGAATGGTTGGACAAACACTGTAATATAGATGTTATTGTTCAATTAAAAAAATCCATGAAATATTCTCTCTGTCAATCTCCCAGAGTTCCTGGTTTATGGTCAGTAATGCTAACAGATCTAGTTTCCAGTCTTTTAATGAAGTCCACTGCAGCTGATTTCACACATGCAAACATATTAATTTAGGATAATTTCCTTGAAAATCAAGGATTGGACAAGCACTTACACATTTTGCTTTGAGGAATTCGGAATAGATACTAGAACACATAAATATTCATAACTACACATAAAAATAAGGATCAAAACCAGCCAGAACTTATTATTCTAGATGCCTCATTTAAATACTGTAATTCTTCAGGTTTTTCAGTATTTCTCAAAAATTCATAAAGGCAGCTTTCAGTCATAACAAAAGGTTTTTGTTTAATCCTTGCTAGGCAGAGGAAGCAAAAAAAAGAAATCAATCAAATCTCTGTCCTCTCACTTCAGTCTTTGAATACTAAGCACATCTTGCACAGAATTTACACAGTACTATAAATGAAACATTTTGAAAATTAAAAGGATTGAAATTCAATTTACATCCCGTATCATTTTCTTCTTGTTTTTCTTTGACTCTTTTACAGATACTAAAGTTATTACCAACTTTTACCACTAGGATTAGACTTGTGAAATCAGGAGTTTAAATGCTATAGTGATCATTTTACTGCTCACTTTCAGGTCTTCTGTTAAATCACTGTCTCATAAATACATGTATATTACATCAACATCATAGTAAATTTTATAGTATGTGAAAATCCAACTGAACCAGGCAAGATCTCACACAAACCAATGCGACTTCAAAGTTCATTTTGCTTTGAGCAGGGAAGAAAAAAATGACCTGCATAGGTACATTTAAAACTAATTTTCTGTTTGATTCTTTACTAAAAACATAAACAATGCTCTGACCACAACAAACATGTAGTGGAGAATTTTCCATTAAGCAGTTTATTTTCAGGGATGAAATCCCATATTACATCAATTTGCTGTTTACTGTACAAACAACAAAATCACAGAACAAGTAGCAGCTCATCAAATATGACATAGAACTCATTTCATGTTATATTGACAAATTTAGCTCACTAATTTTATCTTCAGCAGGATTAAAAAAGTTCTAGATATACATACTTAATTCTGCCTTTCCAAGTACTTCTTTTGGATAAGTTTCACTATTAAAATAGAAACAGCTATATAAATCATGTCTTCTAAGGCCAGCTTCTCATTTCTATAGCTGTGTTTGTGCCCTAAGATCAAGACTCCCTTGACACATTAAAGGTACTTTCCAAGAGTGTTGACATTAACCGGGACAATACCGGAACAGCCGTGAGTACTCAAAATTAAAAAAGCCAGACATAGTGGTACATTCTATGATCTATTGCTCCAGTCTATGGGGTTTATTTGAGGAACAATTTTAGCATAATCTCCTGACCTGCCTCCCTGGTTCCTTCTGACATACAAGCTCTTTCTACAGGAATTTTACTCATTGGCTTTAGCACATCTCACAGCCATTAAATCAGTTAGTATGAAATGAGAATTCTATGTACAGGTTTAATAATTACTGCAGAATGAGCAATGAGTTTTAGAAAAAAACAATTAGTGGATATTTATAGTCCATCTGAAATTAAACTGTAAAATTGTAAAATTCCCTTTTTGTGCTTTATCATTGCTGAGGTATTTGAAAAAGTGATTCAGTAGGTCACCTATATTTCACGTCTCCAGAAACTTGAAGAGTGACAGAAAATACTCTGGCATGCATTGAAAAGCAATGCATTTTAAATTATTAGCATGTGACTGTATTAGGCTTAATGGTTCCTGTGAAAGTCTTCAGAGTGCAGATTATTTTCTTTCTTCAGGATATCACAAGTAACAACACTAAGGGGAACTAGTTTTATAAGTGCATATGTGTGGCTGAATAAGTAGTCTACTGTGATAATATTTCCATGCAATAAATTCTTTATGATACCTGCTTGATTTTACACTTACAGAAACCACAGCAAAATAAAAACATGAGAAGAAAAATGAAGTTATCTTATTTAAAATGCAAAAGTAAATACTACTGAGAATGGGCAATTCACTCTAAACTTTAGAATCTTTCTTCACATGGTGCATCTCAAACGTAAATATTTCAACTCTGAATTTTACATCTGATATAGTTATAAAAACTTCCATCTGAAACAATAGTTTCAACTGAAATAACAGCTTCAACAAACCACATTTTAATTTTTTTTATTATAATTTTTTTTAAGATTCCACACAACAGGGAAGGACACTTCCTCTAAGTACTGTTCAAAATAAAACCATTTGTATCTGCAAGACTGGCACACACAAACCTTCTTTAAAAAATTAACATTATACTGAAGAGTAAAACAATCCAGTGAGTATTTCAGTCCTTACTACACACTATAAGCAAAAATGCTGAAGGCACTGACTCAAGACCACAAAAGCACCAACACACATATTAATAACTTGAGCACAAGAAACATTATTTCAAAATATCAGAAGTCTTGTTTCCAGAAGTTTCTTACCAGAAGACACAACTGCTGCCTCATCTTGGTCATGGTTCTCATGCCACTGCATCGTCCGGTAGTAACTGAGCATGACTTCCCAGAGGGCTTTGCAGAGATCAGCCAGGCATGGAATGTAGCTGTCTGATGTAATATGCTACAGAAAAACAAGACAGCACTGTGAAACTTCAAAATTGTGTTCATTATTTGCAGCAGCAACACAAACTATACAAAACCCGCCATATTCATATAGCTCAGGTGCCTGACATATATCAGTTCCATTTTCAAATGTATTTTCAAGGTGAAAAATTCCTGATTTAAGTCAACAAGTTCTGTTCAAAAGTGGAAAGTTTATTTGTTAGCATCTTTTTCTTCCTTTTCTCAAATGGCGCATATGTTAACCACCTCTTACATTTATTTTACATTTATTTTGCAGTAACAGAAATACAAAAGTAAAGCCATGAATTCTAATGGTCAGCACATCTCACTATCAGAGGGATGCTGCCATCACTGTGACATGCAGATACCGTGTCTGTTCAATGATACAGACTTTAGTACTTCAGTAGTAGACAGAAGCCATCCAGGTTAGTACCCCATTGGGCTGAATGATGTATAAAGAATAGTTTCAAAACAAATAAACAAACTCGCTGATTCAGGAATTTTCTCTACCAACTCATCAGGAAATGTCACTCTTACTGTATTTCAGGGATTTTAGTAGCTATAAAATCTAAACCTTGCTTATGCAGATAGCTATACTTGAAGACATACTGGCTTTCAGGTGGCCAAGAAGAAAGGATTAGTTACTGAATACTAAGATAATTTGATTTAGACTAAGGAAACAAACAACTGGTTTTTTTTTTGAACTTACACTAAAATAAAGAAAATCAAAGACTGAAAATGAAACAGCAAACTTTGCCCTGCTCCAGTAGTATTCAAAAAGAGAAAGGATGTAAAAGCTAGACCATAGCATATTGCTAAGAAAAGAAACACTCAACAAGGAAACAGTGACTCTGAGTGCACAGGCAATAACTTCCACATAGGCTTAAGAATTTCTGAAAACATTATTCTTTAAAAAAAACCTCACATTATTATAATATCCAGTATCTGACTTCTAAAAAGAAACAAACAAAACAAAGAAAAAAGCCAATATCATCCTTCACTACCCATATAAAGTGGAAATGAGCTAAAGCAGTTCATTTGGAGAGATTTTTAGAAACACACAACTGAATATCTGCCCCAAAAGGAATACTTCAATTTTCTATGACCTCCCTTGTTTAGTTAGAGTAAGTACTCCATAACCCTTTATATGTCAAGGGCATCCAACATAGACAGCCTGGAGAGGGTTCTCACTAGAACTAAATAAAGAGAAAGAAGGCTCATATTTCATACTACCTCATACCACCTATCCAGAAACTTACTCATTCTGTTCATGAACACTTAAGTCAAATATTCCCAATACATTCATTTTGTATATCACACTTTCATTTATACGAAGGCCCTTACATTATGTAACCTTTTTAAGTCAAAGGGGCACCTCTTTAAAACGCAGATGTGTTGTTTACCAGTTGAAGCCGCATGATCCCAGGAGATGTGACAAGTGAAAGAACAGAAAATGGATCAGAATATGGACTTTAATCTCCTTCTGACTGTACTTTAAATTAATAAATTGCAAGTGATGGGGTGGGTCCTTAAGTTTATGAAGTATGATGAGGGCTTAGCCTGTGACTGAAACAAACATCCTAGACCATTCAGGATGGAAACATAGTTTTAAATTTTCAATCAATGTTAGAACCACTTACAATATCTCACATTCTTCTTCCCCATCACTTAAGTTTAAGAAAATTTCTCAGGGTGTAACAGTAAAATCACATGTGAAAAAATTAAAGAGTGAACTAAAAATGCTACTCAAACTACAGTAATTCATTCTAACAACATTATAAAAAATGAAACAAAATACAGATATGCAAGAAACTCCACACAAAACTTCTACTAGAGGAAAATACATGGTTATTCCCAGCCCATGATCTGCCTGTTATCAGGCTTTTGCATCTCAGTATTACAGCTGTCCCTTATCCTGATATCAAAACTGCAATAAAACCTGAAAATGAAAAGCGAATGAAACAAAGTCAAGAGCAATGGGAAGACTCCAGTTAAGTCAGCATCTTCAATCCTTACTGAAATGTAGTAGCAGAGAAACTGTGATGCTTACCTAATGTACTGGAATAAAGCTCAAAACCAATAGTTATTCCAATAACTAGCATATTATACTGAAGACACACAAGTTTTGAATGCTGGTCTTTGTTAGATGGAATGCAGAGTAAGTCCAAAGCGCTAAGATTTAGTGCAATCAAAATCAACATTAAGTTGTGAGTAACAGCTTTCTCAAATAGTCGTAAGTTGTATTAAGAACTAGAGTAGCTGCAGGGTTATTTTAATAACTGAGTCCCTGCTGACACAAGGTGCACTTACCACAGTGAAAAAAATCAGATTAAAAACCACACATATATGCAAGAATTACATACTGTGCAGAGGTCTTTGTACTGTAACTTCTGAAACTTGGTGTCTGTGTTTCCTGCACACAGCTCCACATATCCAAGGACTACTTGAAACACGGTGTTGTGAATGGCTTGAGTGAAGTGCATATGTAACTGGTCCATTGCTGTCTGAAAGAAATGGAGTAACACAAAATCAAACAGTAAAATTCAATTTGTCATACATCATCGTCTTTTAGCCATCACCTTTTAACAGAAGTCTTTTTCAGTGCTGAACACGTGAAAGCTTGTCCTCCAATGTTTGTCTCAAAAATACCTAACATAGGACATGGCAATATTACAATATGGTCACATAAAAGAGTGCAGATACTGCAAGTAAAATCAGTTTCCTCTGCCATCTTCCCTCTATAATTCACCTTTTTTTTTTACATTGTTACTAGTAAATACTAATTTTACACCTATAAAATGCAGTTAATTATAGAATTTACTCATTCATTTCTTTACCTTCCCAATCATTGATAATGTGTCAAAAAGAAATCAGTTGAGATGCATGCTCTTTCTCCCACTGGAAACCCTTCCAACTAAAATTAAAACATTTCCTTTGCAATTATTAAAATTGAAACCATGATTACAAAGTCTTCAATCCATCCACTTGCCAAAATGAAGAACATAAAGTAAAATTAAATGTTACAGAAAGGCATACACATTATATAAATAAATTTCCTACAAAACTCCTCTTTTCAATAGAAAAAAAAAGACATTCTTTTAAAAAAAAAGTTTTTTCCAGTAAAAAAGTAAAATGCATGTACTAAGAATTAATGACCATATAACATACTAGTTTTACCATAACCATGCCTGAGATTCGCGTCTCAGGATGTTTCCCGAGTTCTCCTGTTGTTAATAAACTGTACACAACATTATTCTATTTCAGAAACTGAATTTTCTTACTGTTACAGGATACATGAATAATCAGCATAGGGTATATAAGGACTGATAAAAAAAAATCTTTCACACACAAGAATGAAGTTATCCTGTAGATTTGAAAATGTTCAGTTTCATTACTTCCTATTTGACATTTTTAGCTACTTTCAAGAGCTGAGAACTCAATCATTCCACAGGAAATGAAGAAGCAATTTTGCCCAAACCCTATTGCAAATAACCCATCTTCTACAGCTAGTCCTAACTTGAATTAGTCAAAGAAAACAAAATGACAAATGAAATAATGAAAACTAGCAAAGATACGGAAAGATCTTGACATTTTGTTTACTGAGAAGAGGTCAAATTGGGAGATATTTCAGAAACAATGCAACTAATTTATTTTCAGGACAAGTTCAAAATGCGTACTTTCATAGTAACAAAAAGAATGTCAAAATCAAGTCACTCTATAATGGAACAAAGCAGGCAAAACCATGCAGCAACAAACGACATTTTCATTTTGTCAGAAACTTCATTCCAACAAAAAAATCTTCCTTTCTCAACATACCATCCACTCAACTTCTGAGCAGGGAATGCATTGTATCTACTTTTGTTCACTAAATAAAGAAATTGCATACAATGCACTAACAAAGGAAAAGCCTAATTAATCTTCTCCCCTGATTTTAAGTTGCAGTCTTTAAGCATTCCAACAGTTCTGCACATTAACAAACCATGGGAAGATAAATCCATTTCTATCCTATTGCAGAGCTACACTGTTATCACAGTCAAGTCAGGAAAAAAACAACCCAACTTTGCTAGACAGGTTCTAATCAGAAAGAAGCAAAACAAACAAAAATTTAAAACAAATCCAAGAAAGGCAATCTTATATCAGATATACCTCTGAAATCTGGAAATACCATTAAAAAGCTCAAGCATAATAAAGGACAAATGGGGTTTTTGTTCTGTCTTCATCGGGGGACAGGTGCTTCGACTGGATCTTTAGCAACTAAAGTTATCTGGGGGGATCTCTTCCCTAAGCAAATCATCACTGTTACAGCAGCACCACCATGTTCAGCCTGACCGTGTTAGGAACACTGATCATCGACAAAACATGCCTCCAAGACTTTGTTGTCTCTGTATCCCCTTTACTCACAGGACCCTGGTATTAGCTCCCACACTGCAGACCTGCTGCACAACGAAACTGGTTCATTGCCTTCCCAGAGAAACAAACCAATATGAAGCCTCAAGGCAGTGCACCAAACACAAGAGAACTACATCCTATGGGAGAACTTAGATCTACTCTTATTTACACAGAAAATGCTCTAGGCACTGAGAGATGTAACTTTCAGGATATGTCCACAGTTTCACATGCCATGGGATGTATTTTACTGCAAAAAACCTATGTCCTCACATGTTCCATTCCCATCATGTTAGAGTACAGTATAAAATGGAAATGCTCAAGGTGCAGGTTGTGCACAACCCAGAAACACAGACCTAGCTATAAAAAATAGTATTCACATGACCAACTGCAGTGAATAGTGCAAAAAGCAGTACAAAAAGAGCTGATAAATGCAACGGTTGCAGTTATAACCTGTCCAAAAAGCTACACATTGCACTAATACACAGCTTGCCTTTAGCAACTACTGCATTATCTGAGCATCATAAAAACTTTTGTATACTCAGCAAGATCCACCAGCATTAGTGTACTGGTTTTGGTTGGGATAGAGTTCATCTTCTTTACAGTAGCTGGTATGGGGCTATGTTTCAGGTTTGTGCTGGAAACAGTGTTGATAATTCAGGGATGTTTTAGCTGTTGATGAGCAGGACATACACAAGGTCAAGGCCTTTTGTGATTTTCACCCCAACCCTCTAGAATGGGCTGGGGATGCACAAGAAGTTGGGAGGAGACACAGTCAGGACAGCTGACGCTGACTGACCAAAGGAATATTCCATAACATGAGGCATCATGCTCAATAATAAAAGCTGGGGCAAGAAGACAGAACAGGGGGATGTTTGGAGTGATGGAGTTTGTCTTCACAAGTCACTGTCATGCATGATGGAGTCCCGCTGTCCTGGGGATGGCTGAACACTTGCCTGCACATGCAAAGTGGTGAATGAATTCCTCATTTTGCCTTGCCTGTGTGTGCAGCTTTTGCTTTCCCTATTGAACTACTTTCTTCTCAACCTACAAGTTTTCTTACTTTTAGCTTTCTGATTTTGTCTGCCATCCCACCAAGGGGGAGGAATCAAGTAGCTGTGAGTGGCTTAGCTGCCAGCTGGGATTAAACCACAACAATTAGAAAAGCAAATTTCCATCATAGTACTCAAAGCTTCATGCTGTGACATGACTGTTCTTTGTGACTTCCTCAGAAGATGAGTACTAACCTGTGTTTTTCCAAGCAACCTGTAAGCTTGCTGAACCTTTGTATAATGATTGACATCAAAATTCTTGCATATTTTAGAAAGCGCTACATCCAGTTGTTCCTATAAAGATGAAAAAAAAATGTGTCAAATGCAAAATAAAAACAGGCCAAGTAATACATTACTTAAACAACAGCAAGTAAGGAAGAAGTTTATTTAAAGAGTCTGATAATTATGGTTGTAAAGCAACCAAGTCTGTATATAACTGGACTGTTCTGAGCTGCTTAAATGTTACCTCTTGTAGCCTAAGTACTTCAGTGTCCGCCAGAGGTCCATCAATCAAAGGAAAAGGTCAACCAGTTCAAAGCAAGTAAAAGGATATTATTTCACTGAAGTCAAATTCAAAGTGATGTTTACTTTGAGAAGGCCTAGCACCCCACTATGGGAGAACTGGGATTTCTAAGTTGGTCTACTTTTACCCCTAAGAAAAACCCAGATCTGGGGGTTTCAGCTCAAGCAATTCAATTACAGACTTCTTAACCCTCTGACTGCCATCTGTTAAATGGAACTAATGCTACCTGAATTAAAAGTTCATGGGGAAGACAGTCATTTATACAATACTACATCAGCACAACAATTAGTACTATGAGAGAGACAAAAAAGAAAGTAGACACACAAATACTGGACAAAAAGGACCAAACAATAATATATAATAACCTACACAGCAAGCAGGTATTTTCTCTCTTTCCTAGATACTGAAGCCATTTCAATTCTTATTATTTAATGATCTTGCAATACAGTCTTCCTCTTACAAATAGAAACCATAGTGGGTGGATGTTTAGTCCCTATGTACTTTTATTTACTCCATTGGAAAGTTTTCATGGATTACATCATTAGCCACAGAATATTTTTGTGTTTAATCCTAGAGATTTGGTTGGGGGTTGTTTGTTGTCCGTTCTTCCCTAAGCCAAATGGTAAAAGACAAGTAGCCTAAAGATTCAGAACTTCGCTAAAAGGTTACTCAGCAATTTGAATTTCAGCCATATACTGATTTTTAAAACATGTCCTTCTCTTGTTTCTTGCAGAATAGAATATATTCTGTGCATATAACATATTTCTGTACAAATAGAAAAACAGATACCAAACTGCCCATGAACAGTGCTCTTAAACACAGAGAACATTAATCTTTTCAGTTACATTTTTCAATAGTTCTTTTCACTATAGCCATCTTGCATTTTATTTGTAACATAGTATAAAAGTAAGATCAATGTTAAAACCTAAATTAAAATAAGACAAAAAAAGGATAAAGGAATTAACTTAAGTAGAGGCACTCAACTACTGAAAAGACTTATTATTGAAATCCTAACTAGCAGAGTATTCTTCTACATTAATTAGACCATGTATTTCTCAGCAATACTCTGTGGACCCCAGGATGACTTATTTTTCCCATATGCACAGGCAGAATTCCAGTAGAAAATCAGATACTTTCACAAGAAGAAAATAAAATATTTTTATACATTCACAAGTAATAAATAAAAATCTTGAATATTATTATTTAGCTAGCTGTGAATTGCTTTCATCAACCATTATCCCACATTTTACCATATTTTGGTAAGACCAGAATTTGCTCTACAAAGCTGTTACTGGAAGGAAAAGTAAAATTACTGGTGTTTAAGAGGAGACACGCATTTGCTCACAAAGTAACAAGGAGTGTGCTCACTCTCACAAGGCCTGTGTGAGAGTGGGAAGAACACAGTGATTTCATCAGCTCTTTTGAGCCAGGCATGCTCTGAACAAAGCTTTACCAGAAAAAGACTAAAGGAACAAAAAAGCTTTGCAAAAAACTGAAGTACAAAGACATAACTGAAGGAAATTAATAAATTTCCAATTTTACAGGGCATTAAATAACAAAGTATGATAAAATGTGCTAGTCTGACTTTCTAAAGAGCATGTAAAAGGTGCAGAGAGCTGCTCAAATAGCTATTTCAGGTTCCTGCTAAAAATTACATGTGTATGCATTACATGCACCACACATACCTCATACATATCTACATCACTAGACTTCTTACAAAAAGCTTGCCAAGCTCCAGCTACCAAAATTACCTAGCAGTGGAATTCAAAGAATTCCTTTGTTTGCTACCAATTTCCAGTAACACACTTAAACTTTTATATTAATTCACTTTTGTGATACTATCTACCAACTTAAACTGGTCTTAGTCACATCCTTCATAGCTATTCAAGTCTTACATCCTACAGCTTAGAACTGGTACTACCCAGCAGTTTCCAGTTTGCTGACCTCTAAAATTTCCTGTGAAACTGTGATCTCTTGTATAGCTTATCCAAAGCTATTGGCTTGCTGTTAATTTATTTTTCACAACTATTTGGAAGTAGTCTAAAGAATTCACAGAAGTTCAGTACTTCAAATGTTATGTGACTTTTTCCATTTGACTGCTCTACAACTTATAGTGGGCACAATTAGTGAACGGGGCTCATAATATGATAACATATCACAGAGTATTTAGGTTGATTAGTCTACATGAACAGCAATGGCTACAGCATCCAAAGAGACTATTTGAAAGAAATGTACACATTCTGTAATTGCTAACAACATTGCATTAGAAAGCTCTAGTACTTAGAGATTAAATACTAACATATACCTAGAGGTTAAATATTAACATATACTAAACATCAGTATATTAATTCTTACCTCTATTTGTTCCAAAGTGTCTTGCAGTTTTGAATTTAACTCACTATTGATGAAAGAAAAAATATCTTTAAAATAAAACTACAGATTATATTAACATTTCAGACCATTTCTTATTTCCAAAAATCCTGCCACAACACAGTAACTTATCATAAACCATTAAGCTGCTGTTACTGTGTCAGACCAGCACCATCACACCACTGCTATATGGAAAGGCACATTATTCTAGGTTTATAATGCAAGAGTGTGAAGAGGGTCCAGATAAGATCCCATCCTGCCAGGATTTAACCACATATTCAAAGACATTCCCAGTCCCCAAGAAACTTGTTTTAAACATTGCAGTTTGGCACTGTGGTCTACAGCAGAACATAACCAGAAGGGTCAGGGCTGTCAAGTCTTTGCAAACTACAGTAACTTTTGTTGGTTGCTCAGGAACCCCTTACAGAAATGTTAGAGAAAAAAGAGAACTTAAGCTTTCTCAGAAAAACTTTCAAAGGCCATTATTTCACTTCTCTGAGCTACAGTAGGTATAAAAGATTTTTTAAAATAGCTACCATACGAAAAACTATTTAGACAAAGAAAGGCACCACTGCACCTTCACAACAATCAGCTTTAAAAATTCCAGAACAGCAGCGATTCAAAAAAGACACAAAATATGACTACTATGTTTTTGTTTGGAAGGGTAAAAGCAACAAAGAAATAGGGAGAAAATTCTTTTCAAGCACAAAAAGCAAAGTTTTCATCTAACAATCACCATATCTGATTTTAGACAACTTGCTTCTGTGCTCTGAATCTTTTCCTAAGGGGCCTACATTAATTATCAAAAGACAGATTCTAGCTTCTCTACTTAGTTCTCTATGCTTAAATGACACACCCATCATGCTCCTTTTTTGGTTCCATTAGATAAATTTGGTACAACACCCTCCAAGGAAAAGTTTAAATAGAAAAAAACTGCATCAGAAAGAACTGCCATTAAACATTACATAGAGTAGTCAATATTTCCTTATTGTTGCACCACATGCAACACGCCTTCAAGCAGAAAGACCCCCATAATAATTTGATGTTACTATATGTCCTGCTGGAGTTCATGAGCATTTCCTGCTATTTCTGTTTTTTTAAACAAGTATTTCTAAGTTGGAAACTACAGATATTTGGATTAGTTTTGGTTCTGAAAGCAATTTATTCATATCAGCATAAAACCCTGCACTTGCTAATTTCATTGCCAAGAATCAGGGTAAGTTATCCTCCAGAAGTCATCTTAGGCAAATTAATTCCAGAATAAAAACCTCTTATTAAAAATCAGCTCAGCTATCTCTAGGTTGGAGGTTGTAGCACAGTTATAATTCAGTCTTAGTTGAAACTTTACCTGCCAACATATTACAACAGTTATAAAACAATTGCATAGTCCAAACATTGATTACATACGGTTATGATTGTGAAGACTGGGTAGCAGTGGTAGAGGGAAGTGGGAAACTACAGGGGATACTTATGCTTTTATAACTGCCTCAATTTTACTCTTCTAAGATGAAAATTACTTATCAATCAAACTTTCTTCAGAGAATGAGAATTAATGATCACTGTTTTATACCATTGGCAAATAAAATAATTCAGAAGCTGATATCTGCACAATGTCATCCTACCTTATACAACTGTAGTGTTTGAAAGTGCTGGCAGCTTTCTGGCATTCCAAGCACAGCTGAATAGCTCCTGGATAATCCTCTTCCTTAGGATAAAATACAATTGAAAGCATATCTGAAGCAACAGTGCAACACCTATTTTTGCTTGCATGCTTACGAATAAATATTAAGAATAAAATATTTTGCCTCTTTTGTCTATACAGTTATGTTAAAGTCCTGCAGTAGACCCTCAATCTTAATGTGCAAATAGTTTAGAATTAGAAACAGACATTAGCCAAATCTGAAAACATCATGTATTACATCACCTTATGCACACAACTTGCTGTATTGTTTCCTTATGCATTCATAAAAAATACATCACAAAGTTTCTATTACAAAACAACTAACATCTTCACAGTTATCTATTCGTGAGCATGGAAAAAAGCTATTTCGCATAGTGGCAGGCTGTTGCCATATTTTATAAAACCTAAAAGGAGACAAGGAATACACTCCCAACACTATGCCCAAATAAACACTATCTAAATTGACACATTCCATAGCTTATTAGAAATTTCCTTAAATACAAGGAATACAATACAACTGACTCACACAAGGCCTCAGGAGACAAAGAACATAATATGGACGTGTTGTCCTAACATATAAGAAGAAGATCCAATTGGTAGACAGCTCAATCAGGAAGTATATGAGGATGCCAGGACAAAACAAACAAAAAAAACACCACACACACACACAAAAATGTAAAACCCTACGATGTTACCAACAACACATGGGCATTGCCTTGGATATACCTACATATATTTTTGTATTCTATTAGACACGAGACCAAAAAGAGCCTTGAAAGAAAGAAAACCCTCTTTAATAGTTCAGAGTCCCTTTTTTGTCATAATTACATCTGTTATATTATGTGCTTTAGAGAGCTCAAGCGCAAAGCTGTTGCTGGAATTTCAGTCATTGACTGAAGAGTAAAAACACAAGGATAATTTATATTCAGCTATTATCATAGAAGAGTTTCTGAAATTAAATTGGTTTTAACAGCATTGTTCTAATGCAGATCAAGTTTAACTAAAAAACACAAAAAAAACCAAATATATTATCCTTTAGGTGAAAATAGAACAGTACACTGGTCTAAAATTACTGTTGCATTAATAGCTCTTTGCAAGTTTTTCCACCGGAGTCTTGGTACTTGCTCCATTAAGTCTAACAGAGCTCAAATCAGAAAGCTTGCTTGCATAACATATATTACTGATATATTACAGATGCAGCTCAGCCCTGTAAGCTATTGTAGCTTCATTCCTGGTCTTTTTCTAATTGGGAACCCTTTCAAAATGTCCTTCTGTGAGTGGCTACTAATAGCTTTCATGAATAATCCAAACTACTAACTTTGTGAAGTAAAGAAAATAAAATATCTGGGAAACTTACTGGGAGCAGACACTGAGTAGAGCTCTAAAACTGCACTCAGCCAAAAGTACCCCTTAAAAATCAGTGACCAATTACGATAACCAGACATTAGGGTCTGTGTGTGAATGCAACACCCACACCTCTGTCTCAGGACAATTCCTACCAGTGAAGAGTTGATTTACTGTCTCACAAAATACAGTACAGAAATTAAAAGCTACTCATTCTGAGCAGAAGGCAGCTTTTATGTCACATGAAAATGAGTGCTTGGTAAAGAATAAGAACGTTTTCTGACACATGGCATCAAGTCACTCAAGATGGAATTAAATTCACAGAATCTTAGAAGTTACAACTTCAAGTTGTAACGATCAATCGTTGTCAACAATTCAATTGCCAAATTTAATAACTGGGGATTGTCATCATGAGGTTCCATCCAGTATTAGCTGTAAATATCTGGGAAACTAGCAAGTTTAAATTATTACACTACACGTACTAGAACTGTCAATAAAATCCTGAATAAAATTGCCTTTCACACAATTAACCACCTTACTGTTGCCCTGAGTTTTGCAGTTCTGATGTTTTCACTCTTTTGTAACTGGCTCTCACACATTCTCTGTAAACACAGCCATGTTATTATAACACTAGCTTATTATTTCCATTCCTTTCTCCTGGGCACAGAAGTTTGATGGACATTTCCTTTGACCAGTGTGATTGAGGGCGGCAAAGCTGCTCCTCCAATCCACTGTGATTTCTGAGACACAGATATAATAAAGATGGGCAGTTTGTTCCTTGCTCTCAGCAGGTGTCCGTCTCCTTCTTTCGTGTCGTAATTGCGACAACCTTACAACAAAATCTTATTTCGCTCTGTGCAGTATCTGCTGCATTTTTAGGCAGTATACAGAAGAGTATCAGAATTCCCAGTGTCATGGCCTGCATGCTGCAATGTTTTCTACAACGGAATTATAAAACCAACCCAATGAATAAGGAGAGAAGGCTACTACATTCGCAAATAAAATACTAAGCAGGGAGCCCATCTATAAATTTGAACAGCAATATACCAATAGCAAGTCTTTATCCACACCCAGCATAACAACAATCAGCTAAATCTCACCTTCTTTTTTTTTTTTCCCCAAATTTCAAGCTAAAGAAAAGAGGTATGAGTCAAGAGCAGGGGTAAGTGAAGATTCCACAGCATTTTTACTGAACCAACTCAAGCTTCAGTGCTCAGATCTAAAGGCGGGAATGAGGTTTTGATAGAACAGACTCCCTCCTGGCAGAGGGGATATCTATTTGATATGAAGTTTTTCTCAACAAATTTAAAACCAGAATTAAAATATAATTTCATCCCACACACATACTCACAGCTTGTTTGCAAGAGGAAAGGAAGGGACAAAATTAAGATGACTGGCAAAGGTAGACTTAGAATGGCTTCAAGTTATACCAGTCTGGTAGGGACTTACCTCCAACATCTCACTCAAACGCACATCAGTTCTTTGCTAACAAAAAAACAGAAAAAAACCAAAAATAAGTCCCATCATTACTATACAGAAATGAAGAAAAATATTCATCACTGAACAAAAACAACTGTACATACCAGTGTTTTAATTGTTCTCAGAGACTTTAGCAGTCCAATAAGCAACTGTCGTTTCCTCTGATTTGCAAGAAGCCCCAAACTAGTTTGTGTGAAGCCTTCCTTTGCTATATTCAGGTGTCTGCAAAAGTTAAAAATTAACATAATCTTCAACAATTCATAAAATAAAACTTACTTCTAATAATTTCTAACATGTCCAACAAAATACATGGTAGACAATAAGATTGTCAGCATTGTTAGGGAAACTCAGAAAATTAGATGATACCAACAGACTAAGAAGGTACATCCTCCCTTCTGCACTTGTCAGTGGATCAGTGGTGATCCACTGGTGTCAGTGGATCAAAAGATTCCTGTTTCAAAGAGAACTCCCAGTTGCAAAAGTGAGAGCTCCAAGAGTTTGTAATTGTTTCAGTATCACTAAGTACTACTGCTAATAGCATTCAGCAGATAAACAGGAAATATCACCAGCAAGCAAACTTCCTGGGTTTACAGATTTCTTCTTAAATACTTCCCCACTTTCAACCTCTGCAGTTACTTAAGCAAGATACCTTCTTCCATTTGTGCAAATAACAGCTGCCAACTGCAGGCCAGTCTGCAACGATGTAACACGTTCAAGTTCCTACAGAGACACAACAGGTTAAATAAACAGACAAGTTAAAGTTGTGCGACACACCAGTGAAGACTACTGATTAGGAGATTTCTCTTGAGTTATAATGACTTTGTAGAGTTACTTTATATATTATTTGTTTCATCATTTTTTATACACTAAGCACTGCAATGTAACATTAATATAAACTAAATTTTAAAATACAATTCTCTTTTGAAGACAGAAATTTGAAATCCATTTTCATTGCAGTGGGACCCTCTACATTTATGTATTGCACATTTAGCCTAAGAATTTCTATACCATGAATGCATTACAACAGGATGATCAAAGCTTCAGGGATAGAAGCACAGGGCTTAATTTGCATTAATATGCCAGAGAGCAGCAAAACAAAAAAATAATTATGTTTCACACAGCATTTTCTTGTTTAGAAGCACTTGTGTTCTACCAATTTAATAGATGTCACTCCATAATGAATGATAATTGTATCCTGTTGACTTTCAGCTGAAAACTCTTCAGCAAAGGTGACCTGAATTTAGCTTGATTTTGACTTAGTGAAGTGCCTAGCATAATCTAAACTCCTTGAAAAAAAATGTTTTAATATAACTACTAAGGTTTCTTTTGTTAGGAACAGCACTGCAGAAAAGTGCTTCTTTCCCCAGGCTACAGTAAAAGAGATTTTTCTTTTCTTTAATTCTGCTCATCATTTCAAAATGTATTAAGGGCTGTCCACTAGAAGGGAGACTTTCACTTTGAAAATGAATCTAATTCTAAAGATATGACAAGCAAAACCAAGTTCAAAGTTCAGTTCAGTTTCAGATCAGCTCCTGGTCAGTCTCCAAATCACTAAGATGCATCTTTTACCAAAACCTTCTCCTTTATGTTACCAACGTTGCTTTTGTAAAAATGAAAGCTTAGTTGCTGATATGCAAAATATCTTAAGAAAACAAATTCAAATATCATCTTCCTCAATACCTACTTCTCACTAAAAACATACTTTGCAAATATCAGAGCTACTCAAAAAGTCATTGTTCCCTTGTTCATGAGAAAATGCATACAATAAGGAGCAACTCCACTCCAGTCTTGCCTCTTTCAAAGATTCTGTAAAACCTCTCCTTTGAACATGACTGGATAGAGGAACAGGGAGAGAGTGCAGCCTAAAGATCCCCAAAGAGGGAGTCTTCTGCCTAGCATTTAGAGCTGATTACAATTTTTCTCTACTCAAAAACAGTCTTACACCCACTGGTTGTTCCTAAAGCATGTCTTCTCTTCTAAGAACAGAAAAATGTAAATTCCTTACCCTGTGTCTGTGCCATGCCTCTTCTAGCCACAGGAGTGCCTGTTATACCAGTACTTCATACTAGGAATGGGATTCAAACCATGATATCCCTAAACTACACTTAGCACAGTGAAAATGTGTCCAGGAGATGTGTTCAAATGCATTTTTCATCCTTCTAATGATCTGTCACTGTAATTGAACACTGAACTGGAGCTGCCATTACAAGTACATACAGCACATCAGGAGGTTCATGTCATGAACCAGTGGGAAAGTGAGTCCTCTAACACCCACCAGAAATCTCTGATAAGTCTACTGACAAGAATAATTCTGTGCAAGCCTGTGCCTGTAAGTAACACTGAAGGATTATTGACTTATTCAGGCACATATTCATTTAAGAAAAGAAAAGTTTTTAAAAGATTTTTCCTGGCACAATGGATTTTTAACTGTCCCTTTGGAACATCTGAAAACATTTCTAGGTGTAAGCCAGGTGCACCTCACTAAGATATCGCTGTGATAAGAGCATTAACTTTATGGAGAAAAATGCAAGAAGCACATTTGCTCAGTGCTATTATGCAGTGAGAGGAGGTTTTCAAAGTGAAGCTGCTGGATTCAGAAAAAGCAGCACTCACTCAAAAACAACAATTTCAAACCCACACAACAGTGAAATAATACCAGAAGGTTCTTATACCATACAATTACCCTTTCTCTCCCCACACACTATCTTGTGAAGACTCAACCACTGCAACACTTACCAGCATCCCTTCTGCAATAGCCTCCCACCTGACTCCCTTAACTGTAGCTGAAACTTTACTGGTACAGTTCTTTTCTTCCACCAGCTACTGCAGGAGATGACGCAAGCAATGGTCACCTATCACCCCTCCATTTTTCTCTAAACAGCAGCACTCCTCCTTTCACCAGGAAAAATGCCAGAGCACAGATGGCAACCTCACTAAGGCTGGATACACTGGCCACAAGCACAAGTGAACAGAAGAGGATGTTGTGTGCCCTGAATGAAAGAGGAAAATAACTGCAGCTCCATGACATCTACCATGGGTTAACACCCAGGAAGTACAAGCCATCCTTGTTCTTCCACACTCTCTCCAGCTTCTTGAACAAAATGAGAATTGCCATAATCACCAGTATAGCAATGGTAATGCATGGTGCTGTACACACACAAAATTATTCACCAAATTACCACACGCCAAAACCTTTATCATTCTAAGGATTTCCAACTCAATATGCCCTCGGTTCTTTTCACTGTATTAAATAGCTGGTTCCTATCAGGCACTAGCATACCTACCACAAATTACTATAACAACACAACTGTAGCATTATAACAGTACAAAACTGAGCAGTTTACTCTTTAAAAGTAACTGTTAGTAGTCTTACCTCAACATATGCAGGTTGTTTCTCAAGGATCAAGTCTGCAACTTTCTTAGATACCTTAATAAGAAGAACAATTCATGTGATACACAGCAATCCAAATTAAGTAGGCCATACTACAAGTGTGTGATTATCATTTAGTTCTGTATTTTTCAAATGTATTAACAAATATTCCACAACAGCATAAAAACATCATAAAAATGATGACCAGCTTTCCTTAGAAGTAACAAAAGAAAAATGCTCACAATTCCATCTAGGGATTAGTGGGCATTTTTACTTTATTCCCTTAACTCTCTGCTTGTTAAAGAACATGCTAGAATAGAAAATAAAAATAATTTGGGACACTGCAAGAGTTTATATTCTGTTCATGCTACTGCTAGAGTACAAATTTAAGTTAACCATATAGCATGGTGTGCTGGTATGGGTTGGGGTAGTCAATTTTCCCTGTAGTAGCTGGTATGGGGCTGTTTTGGATTTGGGATGTAAATAGTGTTGATAACACAGAGATGCTTTAATTGAGCAGTGGTTGCACAGACTCAAGGCCTTTTTACTCCTTGTACCACCTCACCAGCAAGCAGACTGGGGGTGCACAAATTGTTGAGAGGGGACACAGTTGGGACAGCTGACCCCAACTGACCCACGAGATATCCCAATCATACGGTGTCATGCTCAGCACACAAAGCTGGGGGAGAAGAAGGAAGGGAAGGACGCTCGGAGTCAGGCATTTGTCTTCCCAAATAACTGCTACACACGAAAGAGCCCTGCTTTCCTGGAGATGGCTGAATACCTGCCTGCCCATGGAAAGCAGTGAATTAATTCCTTGTTTTGCTCACTTGCTTTTGCTTTGACTATTTTTTAGTTTCTTGGTTTTTGGGTTTTTTTGCATTATCTATCTCAACCCATGAATTTTTTCACTTTTACTCACTGGAGGGGAAGTGAGTGAGTGGCTGCATGATACTTCATTCCTAGTTAGTGTTAAACCATGATACATGGAGATATAACAAAGCCATAAGGACACCTACCTTCAAAATGATATTGCCTTATATTAAATCTGTGTCAAAATGAACACTCACCCTCTGTACATTATACAGTTTCTTTAGCACGCAGAATATGCATATTTTAAAACTTTCTCCACTGCTCTGAGTAGAATTCTAAGTAGAATGCTACTGAGAGCTGCTGTCTGTACCGAATTTAAAAAACAGGCATTGCTACCTTAATCAATTTCTTGTGCACAAACACAGAAGCTTAAAAAGAAATGCAACACTAGCAATCTTGAAAATGCAAGCTTGGGAATAGTGTATTTAATTTTGTTTTTCAGCAGGGACTAAAAATATTTTAGAAGAAACAGTTTCAAACATGACAAAGAAATTATTGGTGTTGCTCTGTATTCTTCTGGGGGAATAATACTCACAGAAATTAAAAATAAAACTGGCTATGACAGCCAGCTCAAAATGCACTACTGGTAAAGAGAAACAAAGAGGTCTTTCTTGACTTGACTGCTTAGTGAAACATAGCATGAAGTTGGGATCTTCAATCAGCATTCCTGTAACAAATTTATATTGGCTCCACCAGTTCACTTACCATACCCTGGAAGAGCACTTACACACAAACAGTCTTCAAAGTATTCTGATGTCATTAGGTGGCAATCTGGACAAGGGGCATATACCCAGCTACGCTTTCCTCCTTCCATACCAAAAGCAGGCCAGAATCACAAAGCAATTTTAAAACTTTTTTAGTTGTTTATAAAACCTCTTCATTTTCTATAACTAGTAAAGCTTTCCTCTGCAGAGGAAAAGCAAAAGAACCACTCCAGAGCAGAGTGGGGTCAGGAGAAGATGTTATCAGGCCAAATGCTACACAAGCCTACATGACCTTGAGGCTCTGAAGAAATTTTGTTCCCTGCACGGTCTATGCACTGTGAAATTTTCACCTTCCTTTTCCAACATAATCCTCATTCTAGTCCTGTACCTGCAAAAACCTCAGGACACGGATATACCTGCTAGTTATTCACTGCTCCAGTACAAACCTAACAGTTTGACTCTTCACTGTTTCAAAATGTCCAAGCAGTACACATGAATAAAAGATACATTTCATTTTCAGTTTTTACACTCTTTGTTTTTTTAAGTCCTCAGTTATCCTCAACTAATAACAATCTCAACAGTGTCAAGTACCTGCCATGGTTTTTTCCTCTTTCCCAGAACTCATTGATACTACTTTTCTTTCTGACCTTTGAAGGTATTCTCTTCCCATTCTTTCAGATGAGCAAAATTATCCCCAGGTATTTCATTCATTTCCAAATTGTCACACCCCTTTTAGCATCTTCCAAATTGTGCTAAGTCTTGGAATCCTGAATTGCAACTGCTAGCACTGAATGTGACCATAGTTATCAATGCCTGCCCACAACATTTTCTGAAGGGATGAAACAGTTTTCTCTTTCCTAATCACATCAGTAAAAAACACTTCATGTCCTGAAGAAAAAACAATATAGCTGAGGATATTAGACTACTAATTAAAATGAAGCCTAGCAAACATACAACTAAAAACCTTTCTAATCCAAATTGTCTGTACCAAGACAATTACAAATTAAAGTTGTCATAATACATACATAGAAAAAAGTTTGAGCAAGCTGGAATCCATCCAGTGAAAGGAAAACTAATGAGCCAGTTCAGAAAATATGAAGTTTATAGTGACCCTGAAACCAAAGTCATGACCAAGATCAGCTTTGCAAAAGTAGATGGTAACAGTCAGTGAGAAGTGAAAGATCAGACCTCTAGAACGTGTAATTCACACTCACATGAGCGCTTTGCATTAGAGAAAATGAGAAGTTGCTGTTCTCTCTAAACCACTATTGTAAATTCTTATGCCAGCTGTAAATTAGACACTGAAGTGAAAAAGACAGTATTTAGTCTTTTGCAAAAGCAGAAGTATTGTGTGATATCTCAACAGGCTTCTTGCATCCTCTATATAATAATCTACTCATGATCACCATTAAAATATTTTTAGGACTGAACTAACAATGTAAAACATTCTGCAGTTCTGTCTTTCATGAAAGACACTAATGTCCCTTAAGGCACACAGTACTCTAAATGACCCATCACAAGATAAATGGACAATAATTGGGACAGTAAAAGAAAACATGCAACAGTCTCGCACACTCTACCTGGAAATATTATATAAGGACATGAAATACAGCAGATAAGAAATGTTAGCCCGTTGGCACGTGCCCAAAGAAGAAAACAAATCCAAGCAACAATTCCTTCCTACACCAGAAACACATTTTTATGAGATTAAGGAAGAAACAAGAAAGGACCAGTCCTGACCTGGGGGGTTGGTGGGGAAAGAACTGGGCACATGTTTCTTGTCAAGAGTTTTGACTTTGAGAGTTTTTAACTGTTCGTATTCTAAAAGAAAGACACATCTGGGTCATATTTACTGAAAACCTTGTGCTCAGTTCTCTCCCCTATTATTCATTAGCTGCATGCACTTTCCAGTTCAAATGTTTCAGCAGCAGCCATGCCCTGAAACTACTCCCACAGCTACAACTGGTTCCCATTCTGCAAGCAAAAATGGCCAAGCCATTGATAACACACATAAGGATTATGCAGCATGTCTCAGTGAAGTTGTCTCAGTCTTGAGAGCACTTCCTTGCAAAACAAAGCCATCACCAGATGTTCTCTTAAAACAACAACAACGCTACCAAAGACACAAAAAAATAACCACCTCTCACTCACTTCCAAGTTCTTTCCTTATACCTCTTGGGGAGAAACATGGAATATTCATTTCCTCAACTTCTCACTAATATTTCATGAAATATCATAGGTATATTATGGGGAAAGCAACCTCAGGCAGAAGGCACTTTCTCTCTGTGTATTGTTAACAATGCAACATTCTCCTATACATTTCATTAATTTAAAGACATGAATTAGGATTATTATTTTATTTTACTTGCAGATACTCCCTAAATTCCAGTTAATAGACTTGTTTCCTGTACCATATTATTCATCTTAATGTGTACCATACTATTCATCTCAAAAGAGCAATGGAACAACATTTAATATATGAATAGAAAATCAAAAAGTCTGCAATATAACAAGCACTTTTCAAAAGCTGCAACTCCTTTTTGTCCTCATTTGTTATAGTTACTACATGTTACATTTCATTTGGTTTATCACATAATAACTGTGTACCAGTGTTCACTAAAAACCCTTGTGGACAATTAACAAATTGGCAAATGAAAAGTGAGAGAAAATAGCATCTCTAAGGAGAGAGCTTAAAAACATTTTATGTCTTACATTGCCAGAAATCCCTCAGAGAGATACTACTGCACTATTCAGAACCATGTTGAACATTAAAAGATGAACATGGAGAAAATCAAGATTCTAAAGAAATAGTTAACACATCTGCTCCTCACAATACTTATCACTGACTTACCTCCATGATTTCATATGATTACATGATTTAGTGATGATTTACCGCTTTAAAGGCAAACAATATTAAAAAAAATACTTAATGTGTTTAAGAAATCAAAACTTTTTCAGTCACACTTCTTTCTAGATTTATAGACAAGGCAACAAACTGTGTGAGGGTACAGAGGAAACTACTTACTGCAGCTTGCTGTTGTTTTAATTTGTCTCTGTACTCTTCCAGTTCTTGAAGACTAAGTACTGGAGGAAGTCTCTGCATTTAAACAATTAAATTAAATTCAGTGAGAAATGAAAGAATGTTAACTCACATGTAGTATTAGGTGGACAATCAGCTTCATTACAGAAACATTCTTATGGTTTCTGCAATCTAACGTGCAGAATTAATCCACTATTACAAATGATAGATACTGAAATCAATTAGTGTTGAGATATACAACATATTATCATACCTGCCTCATATAATACTATAATTACCTCAGAGTTACTTTATTTTAAGCCATATATGTATACACACAGTCCCCCTCATCATGGAAATTACTACGTTTCAGCCAGTTTGCTAAAAAAAATACACAAAACGGATTTTTTTTCCTCAGCTAATTTGACTTCTTCACAATAGTTTGAATTATGAAGTGCCTGTTAGCACAACTGATATTAATTTTACCACATTAAAAGAATAGACTATATACTTTATCTATACCAATATTAGATGCTAGAGGCTGCACACAACTGGAAGATGATGTAGGAGGATACAGTTTTGTACTAATCCAAGATCTAAGAAAAAAAATAGCTCATTGAAACAAGCATACTTTTGATCTTCATTTTTGTTATGCTACTGTTTTTCCTTTTAAGAAGACAGCTTACCTCTAACTCATACTTCACGATATCAAAGGAGTCATTGGAAAAATAAACTTCTTCAATGCTGTTAATTATTTCCTGTTGTGCCTGAGGATCAGTTGGTTCTTCATGTAGTTCTCTGAGCTCCTCCTGCACAAAACAAAAAAAACTTTCATAATGTAATAACACACCCTAACAAAAACAATGTTTTAACAAAATAAACATCTTTCAAAAACCACTTACAACATTAGCACAAGAAACAATAGCAAAGAACAGAAAGATCAGTACACTGTGACTTGTACTTCCCATTAGGGACTGCAAGATATTTAAAACTTTTCAAAAAATATAGTGTAGACTTCAACATTGCAGCTCACTTAAACACTTCATCAATACATTCATGGCACAAATGCATGTTGAGTCCACAGTTTTTTCCTCCTGAAGTTTAGAAATTTTCGTAATAAAGTAAAAATAAATTGGCAGGCTATTTCTCCAGAAGGAAAAAAAAATGCAGAGACAAAACAAATAAAACCTGAATTCTTAAAATCAGAAGAATTCTTTGCAGATGTCAGGTAGATAGTGTCACTACAAATGTGTAACTTTTAAATTCAGCCCTCACAATTTACTGAAATAAAAGTCATGCCATTAAACACTTGAATTTCTACAGGTAAAACCAGAACAGACCTGCCTTCTTTGCACAAGATTAACAGTTCTCAGACTTTAGCACAGCGGTGTAAGCAGAGATGTGCTGTCAGCTTTCCAAAAGCTCATATTTAGAAGATAAGCATCCCCCTCCTTGCTGTCACCAAGGATTCAGCCTGAACGCTTCCCCTGCTGCACTGGACATTGCAACTAATACTGGCCCTCTCCTGGATGTTGTTCCCTCAAAAGGAATGAAAAATCCTTTATCAGAGACTCAAAAGGGAGATGTGCTAGAACATTCTTTCATCAAAAATAAAGATAAAATGGATCAAAATGCTTGATAATGAATTTAAACCCCAGTGAAGCAATCAAGCAGACTGAAGACTCCCACAACGACCCTGAGTCTTCCAGCAGTGCTGAGTTGTTACAGTAGGATACGGTGCTGCTGTTTTCATCACAAAGGGCTCAAGGGCTTATTTCACCAGCTGGAGCTATCAGATTTTAGTTTAATTGACTAAACGACCACTAACTTGCTTATTTTGTACATCAACTGAGATAAGGTCAATGTGTACATGTCACAAGGCAAAGTGACACTTTAAATACACAGCAAGGCGCTGTTTCTCTGTGCAGTTAGAGACAGCCAAAGGGTCACAAGTGAACGGTTTGGAAGAGCATCAAAAGGAGCCGCTTCTCTTCTGAAATACCTCTGCAGGAAAAAAAAAAAAGGGGGGGGAGGAGGAAAAAAAAATATAGGTGGGGCGATGGGGAAACAAAAAACAATGGCTCTGATACAGAGAAAAACGGGTTTCAAGAGGATTTCGCGACCCCGAGCGGCCACGGGCGAGGCCGAAGAAGGCCCAGCCGGGCCCCGGCCCCGGGCGGTGCTCGGGCGCCCCCCGCTGGGCCGCGGGCCAGGCCGCAGCCGGGAGGCGGCTCCGAGCCGCGATGGGGCGGCGGGGAACGGGAGAAAAACCATCGAGGAGGCAGCGGGGAACCGGAGACACGCCACAGAGGAGCCACCTTCTCCCGTCCCGTCACGGCCCAGGCGCCTGCGATCTCCGTCTGAAACGCCTGATGCCACCAGCGCAGCAACCCACGCCCCAACCGCAGGGACGACATGGACTGAACCGACAGACCGAGAGGTAGAAGGAAATAACACAGAGATATAACTATATGTAACAATAATAAAAACAATATCAAAGTAAACTGATGCTGTTGTGTAGACAAATTCTCGGAAGGCGTGTTTGGAGCGTGGTCCCTCTGCCAGCGAGCACACGTCCCCAGCGCCACAGCCACAAGGTGGTCTTGCTGAGACACAGGCGCAGGCCGGCTCAGCTCCGGGCCCCGGACGGCTGAAGGTGCCAACACCCCAGGGGAGAGGCGGCGGCTCCACACCGGCACCGCAGGGACAGGCAGGACTCCGGGCAGGCAGGGCTGTCCCTTCACCTTCAGCCACCCAATTCACCCAGCACCGAGACCTCTCCACCTCACGCTTCAGCGTGACCGTGAGAAACAGAGGAGAGGGAGGCTGGTTAGGGATGAGAGCAAAAAGATTTTTGACAAATAGTCCCTTTAGAGTCTGTTTCAATTTTCCAATTCACGGTTTTGAAGTTTCCATCACATGAGAGTGCATGGATGGGCAGAGGATTCACACGTTCAGATTCAATGGCAGACTCTTCTTGCATTAATTTAATTCAAAAAGCAAGGAAGTTATGAACTAACCATATGCCTTCCTGTCCTTTAAAACAGAAAAAAAATTATTTCCCTTTAGACTCCTTAGTAAATGGTAGCCTTATACTGTACGTCCCTCTATAAATCAGCTTCACATCTCACAGTACGTTGAATTTCAGCTATATGAAACTAAAATTAAAAATTATCCAAGACAGGCAACAGGATTCACTAAACCACTGCGAATGGAAAAACCAAATTTATCATCTGATATTCACCTACAAGTTCCTGCATGGCTGTTTCCTAAAG
>VZRZ01003662.1:69066-126839 GCA_013398175.1 Climacteris rufus | reverse complement strand
AAAAAAAAAAGACAAAAAACTAACCAAAGAAGAAATCCTTAGGATCATTTGAAACTCTGGACTACTGATATCTTGTCATATTGGTGAAATAACATGTCAATGCCATAGGTCAATGGTGATTTACTTCTGCTAAAGGTCCACTAAGAAAGCCATCATGGACACGTATTCTGGATTTGATGTTGAAGTGACAAGGAAAATTGCTAAGAAACCATTTTATCCTGTCTCATAAAGACGCATCTCAGTGTTTCTTGCCAAAACACTAGCCACGAAAATTACTAAATGACAAGGTTTCTCTTCACCTTTTTCATTTTTTCTAGAAAAGCACTCTAGTTAGAACAAGTCTCCAGGATAAACTTCAGCTCCCACATAAATTACATTATCTGACACCAGACTTTTTGCCATGATAACCTGCAGCATTCAGCACATCATGCTCCAGCAGTTTCAAGTAACTAACATGGTGAAGACAATTTATTCACTCACCACTGAAGGAAGCAAACACCCTTAGCTAAAGTTTATTTGCTGATACTCAATTTTCCTTATCCTTTCAATTAGATACAGAAAACCAATTTTACTATATAGAAATAAGCCCATAGTTTCAGGGGTCTTGGCAAAGGCCAGGTTTAGCTCTGTGGAGTTTCTACTCACACATTTTGCAGAAGGAAAGAGAGAAGCTCCATTAAATCCTTTAAGGTATTTTTCCACCTCAAAACCTTTCTAGCTATTGCCATTTAAGTATCTGCCTTAAAAAAAAGTCAGCATTAAAACACATTTAGTATTTTACATTTTATGTTCATTCAGCTTTTCCAAGTGCTATTCTGAACAGAAAAATTATAAAAAATTGTGACAGAGGAAATCATAGGATAATGACCTTGCCAAGAACTTCACTGTTGCTAAACTGAATCAATTAAATACATTGGAGGTCAGGAACAGCAGTGTATTGACAAGGCGACCCCACAGTATTCACTTCAATCCACCTGTCCAGATTAATACACACGTTCAGCAGTTGGAACTCTCCAAGCAATAATGGGCCAACACAGCTTTCTAAGATACTGTTTCATTGGATACTCATTTTTCCAAAGTTTTATTCGGTAAGTGGCTTCACCTCCTACCTAACACTTGTGTCACTTGTGGTGCCAATTGTACTTTTTTTTTCCCAGTACTTTGGGATCATACATTTACAGAAAGACAATTTATCCTGTCAGGCTCCCATTAGTGCAACCCTCAGCAGCAGATCTCTCTCATAATGCCACCTAAACAGATCAGTGAAAGAAAGCTTCTGGGAAGGGAAAGAAAGAAGGAAAAAGAAGTCTGGCAATTTTGCATACTCCAAGAAGCCATTGCTAAATAAAACACATCCACACACTTTGGCTTCCTGTTCTATGGAAATAGGAGTTTACAGTCTAGAAGCCTGTGACAATTCCTTGAAATACATTTCAGAAGAGTCATCTCGATGCAGACTCTTCTGAAATGCAGTTCAGCAAGTTTTAGATGTCTACCCAGCTATTTCCCAGTGCATCACACTCCCACTCTCCTTGTATGCTATGTTGCCTGTAGCAGCAAAACCAAAATTGCTCTGTTGAACAAAGCATTACTGGCAGGGAGTAGAAGGAAACAGCTTCTGTGTTTCAGTCCCCATCAACTAAAAGACTGGGAAGTCAAGACATTGAAAAAAGTTAACTGATTCTACTCAGAAAACAAAATTCTAATCAGTTTCTAATCTAATTAAAAGGTGAAGTTCAGCAACAGCCTATGGACTTCCACCCAGAGTGCCAGGGGCCAAGTCTGTGCTGTACTCATTTGGACACAGCCTCCCTCTCTGTCACGAGTCAAAAACACACCAATGAATATGCTGCTGATTTACAGCCCTCCATTCTGAACATGGATAACACCTGGGTTAAAAGCTAATCCTAAATACCAGGATGAGGGCCTTGCTCAACAGATTCAATCAGCAGGTATACTGCAACATCATACCACTGTGAAATAAAAAATGTATTAAAGCATTTATAAATGTATCTATATAGATATATGTATCTATATAGATAGAAACACAATATCTTGATTTTATCTATATACAAAGATATATTTATAGATTATATATGTCTTGTAATCACAGAATATTTTGAGTACAAAGGGACCCAGTAAGAGATCAAGTCCAGCCCCTGGCCCTGCAGAGGACCATCCCCAAGAGTCACACCATGTGCCTGAGAGCGTTGTCCAAATGCTTCTTAAACTCTGCCAGGCTTGGTGCTGTGACCACTTCCCCAGGGAGCCTGTTCAGTGCCCAGCCACCCTCCGTGTGATGAACCTTGTTCTACTATATAACCTGATGTATATATTATAATATATCAATATATATTTTATATAACAATATATTATAATATAATATATCAACATGTATATTTTATATAACAATTAATGTACATGTATAACTATATCTACAAACTTACTTTGTTTTGCCTCACTGCCCCCCCTCCTCCTCCCCTAGCTAGGGAAGGCAGTACTACAGAGAAGTTTGTGGCATTCCATATCTTTCACACAAAATGCCCAGAGCCTTCTTTTGATCTTCCCTTCTTCAATATGTATAGAGAGTACTTATTAGAAAGCTCTCACTCTACCAAAACAAACATTATACTGTTGAAAACAACTCTCCTGATGGAGAGAACAACAAAGCTTATCCATAGAACAGATCTTAGCCACACTATCACTTAATGCACTCCTGAAAAGCACTCAGCTACTGCTAGGGAAATAGAAACTCACACAGACTAACAAAGCCACACTTCTATACTTATAGGAAAACCATTAAAAAAATAACATTTCAGTGTTGTTTACCACCATAAGCCACAAAGTCAAATATTTGTATATTGCATTTGAGCTGATTATCATCAAAATAAACATAACCTAATTCAAAGTCAACTCAACGTTAACCCCACACACTTCAATTCAAGCATGCAAAACACCTATCTCACCCTTTTGTGACAGAATATGCTAAACAAAACAGGTTGGGAAACAAAAAAGCTGACAATAAGAGAATGGTTCAAAAAGAGTTACAGTTCCCCTGGGCTATCCAAGTACACCAATTAAGTAAGGTATCTCAGTCAAAAAAAGGTATTATGTCCTTCTACAGACAACTTTCTCTTCTAGATGTCATAGAATCATCAAAGAATCATCATAGATTCGGTTTGGAAGGGATTATCCTTAAAGATGATCTAGTTCCAACTCCGCCACCAGAGTCACTTTTCACTAGACCAGGTTGCTCAGAGCACCATCCAACCTGGCCCTGAACACTGCCAGGGATGGGCCATCCACAACTTCTCTGCACAACCTGTTACATCCAGCCTTGCAGTTCAGATTTGGCTTCTCTACAGACTTTATCACAGACTTAAACTATACACACTTACTTCCTATTATGATACTTCTCTATGTGAGTGAGTTGGCTGCATGAGTCTGTATTAAAACAAGTAAAGCAAGTTTGCTGGTGAATTGCCTTCATATGATGGAAGCAAACTGAAATTTTTCAAGATAGTTGCAGAATTTATTGGAGTTACAATTAAATGTAAGTGAATACGCTCAGGTACTCAGTAAAATGCCAAACAATTTCATGGCCTAAAAATAAAAAATTGAGGAGCACAGTCATCACTTCAACATGCTGACCAGTCAGCAAACAGCAAATCAACAACTTTCAGATACCAAGACCCAACAGAATTTTGCTGGTTTTGCCTTGGGGATGCAGTGCCACCATATTCTTCTTCTGGTTCTCCATATTTCCCATTTGACCTCCAAACTAGTATGTTAGTCCCTCATCTCAAAACACATGGATTTGTACCCAGGGTTAGCATTATCTAGAAGTGACTTGTGCTTTTTCCAGTAATTCATGCTGGCCCTAATTCATGCTGACCCTAATTCATGCTGACCCTGCAGCCTTTCATTCTGTGTATCTCTGTATAGCTTTAACACAGATTTTGAATCTTTCAGTAACACTTGCCTAAATCAGTCTGGAGATACCAATTTGAATGTGGAAGTGTGATGATGAAAGTGCAGTATCATAATCATTCTGTCATCAAACAGCTTGAAACTTTCATGATTCAAGATATAAATAAAACAGTAATTGATACACAGTGGAGACTTAACAGACATATAACATCAAACTATCACAGAATGGAAATCCAGCAAAGATACCCTACCTCTACTTTTACCTGGACAGACAGCTTAGCAAACGAGACTGTTTGAAACTGGATACTCAGGGGGTGGCAGAAATCTGCAGTTGTGAAATCTAAGCCATGGAGATGTGACAGTTTTTTCAACATTGCTGCAACTGAATACTTTTGCTCTTTGACATCAATATATTGGCCACTATTTAACAAAGCATCATGTACCAATTCAGAGATTCTTACTAGATTTTTTAAATATACAGTAATGCTAATTTTTTTATCTGCCTCAGCACAAGCAATATATTACACAGTACTTATATACAGACAAAGGAACACAAGGGGTCTTTTGGTTTGGCTTTTTAACTATTGTAAAATAGGTCATTTAGATTCAAGTCAGTAATTTAAATATCTTATTGGTTAAAGGCAAAGTGCAAATTTGGAGAAAATAATAGACAACAACCTCAGAAGTCTTGTGACTCCTCTGCTCACATCAACAGGGTATAAGGAACAGTCAAATATTGTGACAATCATTCCCTCACACACAGATTATTCAGCAAGATTTGTGAGATGACAGCTGGCATCATTTATGTATTGACACCCAAAAAATGCCAAAACTGATAGTTATTATAAAGATATCACTTTTAAAGTAGAACATGAAGTTAATTATATATGATGAAGATGAAAACCATGAACTTACAAAATACACTTATAGAATTAAAACCATGAAGAGACTAAATATCAAGATAGAACTATACAGACTATCCATATAGCATCTACTTTTCAAAGTAAAAATTTTAAAAAGGCATTTTTCTTTTTCCTTCTTTTTTTAATTCACTTTAGCAAGAAACCTAAATAATATTAAGATCAGCATCCAGTGACAACTGAAAAGTTCCATGAAAGAAATTTTCATGTTAGGTCATTCAGAGTTGGTGAAATGATTTGTCCAACAGCTCTTCATTCTTTCATTAAAATATTCTAAGATATTTTTAGTAGGAAATAAAATTCTGAAAAAAGAACAACAGCAAACCTGGTGTTAAGGAAAAAGAAAAGACACAACTAAGTGTTACTTAACTATAAAATAAAAAACAAAAAACAAAGAGAGTGGGAGTGGAGGGATGTTGTATCATACCTTAGTAGGAATCCGAAAGCTTTCAATAGGACTGAGGTCATTAACACTCTCCTGAGGACTTCTTAGACCCTTTAAAAGAATTTAAATAATCAGTTAAGTTTCATTCCTTTACGTATCTTGCAATCAAGTCTTACCTGATGTTGACTAGATAGCTACAAATCCCTTAATAAATGCTCTGACATGCAGCTGGAAGGCTAAGACATTCTAGAAACATTTAAGCAAGACGATCAGTAAACAAATGATGCTTCTCAAACATCTAAGCATTTCCAGCTTTATGCTGCCACATGTACCTTTTCAGTACAGTTCACAAACTTTCTCTTTATAAAGTTGACTCACATCCTCCTCTCAATGTCCAGATGTTATTTCAAATTTTAAAATTAATATGTGTCTGAAAAACATAGCATACTTTGTTCCACTAACTTAACGGTTTAATGGAATCAAATAACTGAATTCAAGTTAGATGCCACCTACTTTGTAGGAAGATTATTTTTGCTTGATAGCATATTTTTCTACTTACCATATTCCACTATTAGGACTGGCTTTCCCTGTGCACAACTAAACTGAAAAAGTTGCATAATCCACATTAGATGCTTTATATAATTATTATTATTCCTTAAAACACATACAGCCACACAAGTAGCATGTATGTTTGCTGGATACCAAACATATTCATGATTTTCATCGGAAAGTTTCAGTTGGAAGGAATCTAAAGACTGCCTAGTTCCAAGCCCTGCCATGGCCAGGGACACCTTCCCCTAGATCAAGTTGCCCAGGGTCCCATCCAACCTGGCTTTGAACACTGCCAGGGATGGGGCATCCACAACTTCACCTGACAACTCAATCCAGCATCTCACCCTTTCACAGAGCTGCTTAATGTATTTTCTGCCAGCTTCCTAGGCAGAGGTGAGTTCACATTCCTGTTTCAGATATGGTTCTGATTCCAGCTTCTCTTGAGACTTCACAGTGTTCCTGTGATCCATGAGTTTCAGGCAGACTTCCCTCCTACTCTTGTGATTAATGCTAACAGTATTTTCTCCAAGCCCCTTTCAGGGCCTGGGTACCTGTGTTTCTAAAAGGACCTACGCAAGTACTATATGAGTTTATGGTGAGAAAGCTTCTCTTTATTCTTTGAAACTGACAAAGTGTTGTACATTACTTTGGTGGTAACTACTACATTTTACATTTGTTTCATCTTCCCAGAATGCAAAACCTCTCCATTTTGTCTTCGATTCTCAGATTTTGTGTTGCAATATTTCACAATATCCTCCCTTTGCAGTTGCCATCATCAAAGGTGACTCACCTCTATGCATCAAGGTAAGGAACAATTCAAGGTAAGGAACAAGCAAAGTAACTGCTGCAGCTTCTCATACTTCACAAAAAATCCTTCCCAAGTCCTCTCAAAAATCTGCAGTACTAGTGTCTTATTTCCAGAAGAAATAAAAGGTTTCACTCATCAAATGCTGAATGGAACCTAATCCTTCACAAGGACCGAAAATTGCCTAAGTAGTATCATTTGCAGACAACATCATCTCCACACTGGGCAGGCTTCCCACCACTCCTCTTAGTCAAGCTGAAAATGAATCATGTACCTCTCTACTGAAGGGGAACAGAACAATATTTGGGAAATTCCACATCCATGCCAGTGTTCATTTTTAAGCCCTGCCTCCTGCATAAGCATCACAACTCTGAAGGCATAGTTTTAGAAAAAACAAGATTTCTGACTTTTCTAAGATTTTCTATAACAATGCAGACTATCTGATGCAGTGGGTGACACAAATTATTTTTTAAGTTCTCCAATTTAGATACACAGATAAACAGGCTTCTTTTCAGAGGTGTTTCACATATGCGAATGACTCAAACATTCCTTAAAAAGACTCTCAACCTTAGAAACACTGGTCCAAGTGTAGGCGTAGCTCTACATAAACCTGGAGACAACTGGTACAAGCAGCACACAGCAGTGGGCTGACAGACACACACCGAGCGCTCTGGCACACATTCACTATGTGCCCCCTCAAATACGTCCCTTGCACCTCCACAGCCTCGCCTCCCTTTAGACCAAAAGCATTTGCTGCCAGACAAAGCCATGTTACAGAACCACAGCCTAGCGCTTAAAATGAATGGTATGTGTAAAAAGCAAACTGACACAAGCCGGCCCTGTCATCTTCAACAGCGATCTCTCTGTTGTGACACAAGGTACGGCGCTGGCACCTGCGCACGCTGCCATTTCCCGGCGTAAAGAGAAGAATAAGGCGGATGTGTGTGCAGCAAGAGCTCACACGCCCCAAGCCTTCCCTCCCCGGGCAGGGTAGAGGGCGAAGCCCGCGCACCAGCGGCTCTCCCGGGGTGCCCGGGCACGGCGGCCCCTAGAAAAGCCCGGGACCGCCGCGGCGGAACCCCACCGCCCCCCGAGAAGAGCCGCTCACCTGGCGGGTCATCAGCGACTTGATCTTCTGCATGATGGCCCCGCCGCCGCCCCGACAGCGCTCAGCGGCCGCGCAAGGCGCCGGGGCACGGCGGAGCCATGTTGGGCGCCACCTGACCGCGCCCGCGCGCGGCTCCCTGGGAGCGGTAGTTCTGCGGCGCCGGGCCCGACTACAAACCCCGGCAGCTCGGCCGGGAGCGCGCGGGGGCGCCGGTGGCCCCGCCGCTTCCGCTGCCGCTGCTCTGAGGCGGCCGTCCCGAGGCCGCTTGGGCGTCGCGGTTCGTCTCTGTGCGATTCCGAAGCTGCTGCCTGAGAGGACAGAACGAGGCAGTGTCTATGGAGACAAACCAGAACATCCACATAGACAAGGAGCTTTCCCCGGGTGTCTCGGGCTATTTCAGGCGTTACGCACAAAGTGCGTCTAGCCTGTTCACGGGTGATGTTGTTTTGCGTCGCCAAAACAGCCTTGTGTGACTTTAGTTGTACAGATATCAACTAAAAAAAAAAATAAAATAAAAAATAAAAATAAAAGAGAAAACACTAAAACCCACGACATAGCTTTTAAAATCTACTTTATATCAACACAAAAACAGGGAAGAATTTATCCTACAGGAGACAACATGCAACATTAAGACTGCCAGCTCGTCCACTGCGGCGTGGTAGTGGCTGTAGAAGATGGTGTTTTTTCCTTTCTGGAGTGCACGCAGGTCAGCTCAGAGTGTTTCCTGATCTGTCGTGTGTGACGTTGCAGGGCAGGGCAGGTAAGAGCAGGTGTCTGAAACAAAGGGAGCGTCAGCACCCACGCTCCCTCCCTGCTTTCTTAGCAGGAGTTCATTACTTCCGACTACCATTGGGAATATCGTGTCATTGTTTTGTGGAAAATCTCTAGCGAGTTCAGCACATAAGAAACTTGCTTCTTATTAATAAAAGAACTAAAATTTGCAGAAATACAGGTGTTCAGAACGTTGGTGCTGCAAATAGTGTCGCTTTAATGTAGTTAATTTTATTCAAAAGAAGGTTTGATTTGCATTAAGTCTAAATGCCATATAACAACTACTACAAGCTACAGTTCTACAGAAAAAAATATCCATTTTTGGCATTTCACACTACATTTGTGTGAGCTAGTGTAAAAGCTTGCAGCATATTAGTGACATCAAGAATATATTCAAATGCTGGAAATGAGAGAAAACAGTTGAAAAACATAGCTGTGCTAATCTGTTGCTTTTTTATTCTTGCCTTCTTTGCCCACATGGGGCATTTAAACTGCCAACGCAGGTTCTATTCCAATGTGAAAGCTCCCATCGTTTCAGTTAGAACTTAGTTGGAACCTGTGACCCATATTTCATTACATATTTGTCCTGGGGTGACAAATACGGGTTTCCTCCTATATCTGTCCCCCTAAACCGGGACAATATTGAAATCAAGTAGATAATAATTTCTAACTCAGGTTTTGTAAAAGGTTGCAATTTGATATATCTAGCCGACAGTTAAGTGGATTAAGCAAGTTATAAACAACAACATTCAGGAGGGGCGGGACAATGGACCAGGAAGCCTTTGGGAATATGCGAAATACCCTCTTCAACTCCTGACATATGCTGGGTGGTTATATTATTTCTGGTGGAACCACTGTACTTCTGCTTTGTTAACCTGAAATAAGCCTTGTCTTCCTTATATTGGACCTGGAAGCATCTGGGTGCTTTCACCTCTGTTTAACTAAGGTAAAAATTTAGTGTTCAGCCCTTCTGATGGGGTCTTAAGCACCTTGCTGGACCTCTGCTCCTAGCCCACAATCATAGGGGAGGCAATTTCTTCTTACCAGTCCCTCCTGCACAAAGCAGGATACAGTCTAGCCTAATATTTCTTAATCCATAATAGTCTGCCTAAGTGCTATATAGTGAAAAATAGTGTGGTTTTGTATGGCTAAATTGTCCCTGTCACCGCTAATATTTGCTTCTGCAAACGGTAACTGCACAGCTCTTGGAGGGCTTGTCCAGTTTGTACAGTGAATGACAGCTTTGGACAAAATCCAAACCCTACATTAATATTAATTTAAACTGATGTAAGTTAATAGAGATAAACAATAATCAGCATTTAACAACTGTAGTAAGCTGCCCACTCTAGCCATAGGATATTTCAAAGATGTCTCAGAGGCACTTGACATCATATTTTGTTTAGAGAAAGGGAATTAATTCTGTGCTGAGTTATACTTAGGTTCAGGAAAAAAATACAGAAAAGTTACGGGCTTGAAAGTGCTAGGAAAAAAATTAGTAAGGCTCTTAAATAGCTATTTAATGCTTTTTGTGATAGGAAATGAGAGGCTAAGAAAATATATGAAAAAATATTCTTACTAATTTTAGTTTGAAATAAGCAGAAGCATATAGCATCACGATATTTTTTTATGAAACTGTAACTAAAGGAAGCTGATGACTATATAACCTGTTCACTTGGTGCATTTACTTACTTTTATTAATTAAATGTACTTTGTCTTGTGTGCCCCATTTATTACATTCTGTGTCATATTTGCTGTGACTGCCGGGGAAGGGTTATGATAAAGTCAGAGGCAATGAAGATGGGTGCTCATCTAACAGGTGCTCCACTCCCTTTGTTCTTTGTATACACATATTCAAATCACATAAGGCAGGGGACAGGATAGGACCTGTTAACTCATTGCTGATTTCCCTAGCAAATAAACCAGCAGCTGCAGGTCCAAGCCCTGCCTTAGTGCTGAGAAAGTGGCATTTGTGTGGGACAGGATGCTTTCATGGAGCCCTTTAGCCAACTTCTTTTGGGACTTACAGTGCAAAATATATTTTCTGCTTGTAGGTAAGATAAAATATGAATTATCCTTGATTGTCATGGAAATGTGAGTTGATTTTGTAATATTTATCTGTATAAATTTAAAGATATTTCTGTTGTATTGTCAGATATTTTATTTCAGGAAAGTAGCCTAAAAGCTTTTAAGCAAATAGTGGCACCTTGTTTTATGAGTGGAGCTAAAGTTTTAGCAGCTGAACAAAAATGAGTGCTACGTGTAATCTCTATGTAAAACGTGGGCATTGATTAAGAATATACAATCTACCTGTAAAACATGGGTATTGATTTAATATATATTGTTACATCTTATTGAGTAAAATATACATTGTGCATTCTTATTAACAAGTAAGGCTGGACAGATTCTGAACCAAAGATTATACAGAAGCTGTTACTTCTTTAAAAATTTATTGAGACAGCACTGATACATTGTTTTTCACTTCATTATGATTAATTAATTTGTATGTAATAATTAAATGTACTTGGGATTGAAACTAAAATAAGCTTTTCGTCAACTGAAGAATGTCTTCCCATTAAAAGTTCATTTGTTTGGTGTCTGGGTGCAGTTTTCAAAAGTGTGCATTTTTTATCTATGCAGTGGATAAAAAATAGATGTTCTATGCACTTTGACAGGAATATCCTACGATCAAATGTTAGATAAACTTATTTCTACAAACTGCTTTAATTATTTTTTCTATATTTAATTGTTTTTGTAAATGTCAACAGAGGAAATATATAATATTACAGATGTAGTGCATCCTCTAATCATTTACGTACAAGAACAATTTTTCTTTCATCTTCTTTGTGAACCTCACAGTTCTAGGTTACTGTACAATCACCTAGTTTGCTTGCTTTTGAGCTCAATACTTTTTCAAGACTTTTGGTTTCATAATTATTGGTGTTTTATATGAAGATTATTGGATGTCTTCTTTAAAAATGAAAAATATTTGGTTGATAAAAAACAGTGACTATGTGCTTTATCTACATTACCACTTGATTGGAAATTTTTCATTAAAATCCTATCACAGGTATTGTCATGCAAGCTGAGTGCTTCAGAGTGCAATTCAGTACAGTGAAAAAGCTGAGTGGAACTTTTTCTTAGACAAAAATCCCAATCCACGGTAGAGTATGCCTGAGTTCTCCCATGTATAAATGGAGGTATAGAAGTTGGAGGTTCCCTGGACCGTTATATCTGGGTTGTTTTTTTTCATAAATGAACATACTTGCAAAAAGTGCAAAAAATATTATCACTGATCTAGTGACATTTTGCACCAAGTCTAGGAGAGCTGAAGGGCTAGATGAACACTGGTGAAAAGCAGTTGAGAACCCAAACTCACTTTGACAAGGAGATGTGGATGTTAAATTCAGAGAATGCTAAAACCTTGCTAGGCAGGTTTCAGTTTATGCCGTAAACTCAAAAGTTATGTCATAGGTTTTTATTTAAACTAAAACTGCAGCCCTTGTTTTATGTCAACAACAATTCTGTTGTGCTTGCTAATACTGGTGGTAGCAAAGTGAGATGGAAGCAAAGCACAGACCACTGAGCTCCAAATGGAGGTCGTTTTGGTACAACCCTTATGGTCATTATAAAAAAATAATCTAGTTTTTAGAATCCCATTATATTGGAAAAAAGTGTATTATATTTGAAAAGCTGTAGGGATAGGCTTAAATTTTATGGAATTTGTGCCTGATAAATATGAATTTGGTCTGACATAGTGGCTTGATTTTGCTATTACCATTAATTCAAGGATTAGTCATAACAGTCTTCAGTTTAAATTAATGTCGAATTAGTCTAATACAAGTGAATCATAGAACCTTTTAGGTTGGGGAAGACCCTTAAGAGCAGCAAGTCCAGCCATAAACCTAACCCAGCCAAGGCCACCATTAAAGCATGTCCCTGAGTGCCACGTCTACACATCTTTGAAGTACCCCTAGGGACGGTGACTCTACCACTTCCCTGGGCATCCCATTCCAATGCCTGACAACAGTTTTGGTGAAGATAACCCTTTCAATAAAGAACTTTCCAGACTGCAGAACATCCAGAAAATATGATCTCTGCAAAGACCAGAATTCTGCTTTCACCACTCCTGTAAAACCCTTGCCTTTGACAGAACAGCACTATCTAATAACTTCCCCCAACTCAGCCTGCCCTGCCCCTTGCCCAGCCAGTCATAGAGAAGCTCCTGTGTCCTGATGGCACTCCACAAAATCACCCCAGCAAAGCCAGAGAGAGCAACAAGAACTGGAGTTATCCAAAGCCGCTCCTGAAGGAGCTCCAAGGGAAAATGGGGTTTCTGCCCTCACCATCTCTGGTTCTTCCTAAAAGAATTTCCATAACTGCAGATCAAAATGTCTTTCCAAGCTGTTACACAGAGCTAATTTTTTCTGTGAATCAAGTGGAACAAAGTTAATTTGCAGTTTCTGTTCCCACAGTTTTTAACTCCAAAGAAAGTAAGTTTTCCAGCCCTGATTCTCATTTTCTTCCTCTATTATGCTTTTATCTTCCATAGTAGTGCTCTCAGTTATCCTGGTGCTCACAAGGCCTGCCTAGGTTTTGCTAATTTTTTCCACAAACGGATCTGTGAGAAACATTATTTGTTTTACATATTTTATGATTGCACTGCAGCTGTTACCAGCTTCTTGTCCAACAGCAAGCTGGACAGGTAATTAAACCCAGTCTTAGAGGTACAGATGAGTCAACAATAATAACTACATATAGCTTTAGTCAGACATTCACGAAAGTGCTGCTTGTCAGTCAGTTTCTCATTATAACTGGCAAAGTAAATAAGACGTTTCTCTGTAGCTGAACCAACCCAGAAAAAATCCTAAAAACTGAGTATGCAATTCTAGACTGTTAGACAGTGTAAGACCTAGAAATCTGAAATATTTTAAAGGGAAAATACTTTATACATTAAGGTAAATGTACATTATCTCATTTTTGTCAAAATTCCAACAGTAAAAGATCCTTCCTTTGTCTTTTTGTATAGTTTGAGGCTAGACCTCTGTAGCTAGATCTGTCTTCACCAACGTCAATGAGCACTTGCCCCTTTCTTACTTAAAATCTGAGTTACAATCATACAAGCTTTATCCTTGAGAGATTTTTCACAGTTAGAATCTCTCATTTGAGTTTTCCAGGGTTTCCATTTGTGTTTTGGGTTTGTTTATTTGTTTGTTCTTTCATTTTTATGCAGGTGTTTGTTCTGCCTTAAAATTGACAGTACCGTCTCATACCATCCATGGTATTGAGGGGCAACCACTTCATCTTGCTGTTGACTACAATTTCAATGCTACAGCTTCTGAAATCCAGATAATTTGGCTTTTTGAGAAATTTCAAAGTAATCCAAAATACTTGCTTGGCTCTGTAAATCAAACAGTAGTTCCAGACTTGGAGTACCAGCACAAGTTTACTCTTATACCACCAAATGCATCTCTGATGATTAATCCATTGCATATCAGTGATGAGGGCAATTATATTGTAAAAGTCAATGTCCGTGGAAATGGGACAATAGCTGCAAGTCAAAAGATTCAAGTAGCTGTTGATGGTAAGTTAGTAAAAGATAGTGTCTTCATTTTGAAAATGAAATTGCAATAGTTTTGGAGTACTGGTTCTTAGTATCCAGTTACAATTGTGTCTCATTTAATGCAACCATGCATTAATAAATGCTAACAATTAAGTTATGTTGTTTTCTACTGCTGCTGGAGGGAATACTAAAATATGTCATCTTTAAGCAAAATTACTATATTGACTGATATTTCTATTTCGTAAGTAAGAAATGGAAAAGGTGTAGAAACATTTAATACTAAGTTAGACAGACTTGTGAAAAATAAGATTCTGTAAATTCTGCTGTGCTATCACAAGGATGCATTGAATTTCAAATAGCCTTTTTTCCTGAAAAACTTTATCTCCTGTAACAAAGAGGAGTCATTGACTTTTGCCAGTGACTGTAACCTTGTGTCTGTAAAAGAAGCCCAGAAATCCTAAAGTATGGAAAAAGTTCCCTCTTTAGAATCTGCTCTTTGTATTGGGGACTTAAAAAAAAAAAAGGAAAAAGAAAAAAAGAAATAAAAATGGGAAAGAGCTAAAAGGATGACAAGAGGCTTCTGTAATTTATGGATTACACAGAGGGAGCCCTGTAACTGTTGGGCTTGGAAGAATGAGATGAATGACATCATGTGGTGACAAAGTTGTAGCTGCCATTTAACTCCCAAACCCATCCCAGTTTGCAGACATCCTCATGCCCGGATCACCCGTATTTCTGTGGTGCCCAGTGTGGGCAAAGCTGTGGGCAGTCATCCTGAGAAGTCATATAGGGTCGGCAGTGTCATGCTTTGTGCTCTTTTAATTTCTGTGGCCTCAGTGATTTGTATATGAGACAAGAGGCCGTGGTATACCTGACTGCGTACTTTATCCTATTACCAGTGATATAAGTCATCGGGTTTTATTAAAGTACCATAACCATTCTTACAGTCACCAGCTGAGAATATGGCCTTCTTTTTTAAGCTTTAACTACATTTAAGAGGTAAAATTTGAAAAAGGTGTAGTTTCCAGAGAGAATGATGATTGCTATTTGAATCATCTTGACAATGAACACTGTAATATAATAGCTTGTCACTTTAACAACTGTTCATATCTCTTTATATTACAGTTCCAGTCACAAAGCCAACTGTACATACTGAACCATCTTCAGGGGTAGTGGAGTATGTAGGGAATATTACCCTAAAATGTACTGTGGATAAAGGTACAAGGGTATCTTACCAGTGGATGAAAAATGGAAAGCGTCTCCATGCTGGCCGTAGTTATACCTTTTCATCAAACAATGCTACACTTCTTATTGTTCCTGTTGTAAAAGAAGACATTGGGAATTACAGCTGTCTGGTATCTAACCCTGTCAGTGCAATGGAAAGTGAGATAATTGCACCAACCATATATTGTGAGTATATTAAATATTCATTATTACCTTTGTATGTGTGATCTGGCTGGAAAGAGTGCCTCTAACTATGAAAACAGGCAGAAAACAGTTGACTCAACATTATATGTGAGCTTGCATTCAAAATGAGCTTGTTTGTAATAGCTCTAACTTAGTACAGGATAATAAAGTTACTCAGTGTAATGTAGTTGGGAAGATCAGTCTCAACTGCAGAATTCAAATAGAAACGTTAAGAATACCACAGACATCATCAGATCTGGAGGAGATGTGAATCAAAGGAAAAATAATTAGATATATATCAGATTATACATTGTTAAAATGGAGACACCAAGCAGTATCAGAAAGCTAAGCACAGGAAGTACCAGACTGAGGTACTGGCATAGTAGGTTCTCCTCAAAATCATTTCAAGTCCAGCCCTGTTTAATACTTCCATTAATGGCACCAGCAAAAAGATAGGGAGTATCTCGATGAAGTTCATCTATGACATTAAATAGGAGCACAGAATGACAGAGTAATAGAACTGGTATGAAATTTGTTAATTAAAAAAAAATGGGCATGCTCTTTTAGAGAATAAAAAACATGAACTTCTGCTGATAGGATTGAGATTGATTGGAAAATAACCAAGGCAGTGAGCCTGAGTGATTGAACTGTCACAAGATATTTATGAACTGACAGCATGATTCAGGTACAAGAAAGACGTATTTAATTCTAGGGTGGTGGATAATGGGTTTCCAACAAGGAAACAAAGGGAATGCTAATGGCACACAGAAGATACGACCACATGTACAATGCTGTGCACACAGGGAGCAAGAAGAGTTGTGTAAAGACCGGTGTTGGCAGGTGAATAAACCGTAAGGTAGCCATATATTTGGACTGGAAGTGAAGGCACTTGAGAACTAACTGAGGACTAACTGCGAACTGTGGGTTCATTAATGAATTTAGTTAGAGGAAAAAAAGATTTATTTAATCAGCATTCAACAATTACACAATAAATCTTAGAAAGGGCTTTCTCATTTTGGTCCTTATCCGTCCTGTAATGTCAGGCATTCCCAGTGCCTCCTCAATTTTCAAGTAACACATGCTACACATGTGACCTTGCTATGCTCTAATCCTCGTGTCCTCAGAGGTCAAACTATCCTTCTCAGAGGAGAGCTGACATCAGACAGGTCAGGACCTTCTTTGCCACCAGTCCTATTCAGATACAGCCAATTTACCCAGTGGCCCAGTGTAGATGGCACAGTGCAAGGACTGGAACTGGATTCCTGTCCAGGCAAGGGCTGGTGCTCACTCCTGCTTTCACCAGGCTCTGTCACCTGGCAGCTGGTAGGCAGCCCATGCTCAACTTGATATGATTGCACTACCAGCATATTCAGAACCTACATCTCTTACTGTCATATTTTCCTCCTTCTCCTTTCATCTCTTTTAATCTCTGATTATCTATTCTGCTACTTTTTTTATTACAACTTTGAAGAATTGGATAAGGGGGTGACTTGCATCAAAAGTATGTGTGAGTCACTACACTGCACCAGGAGAAGAGAAAAAGGCTGCCTAAATTAGCAAAGATTAACAAGAACATTGTTAGATATGAGCTGATATAAGCTCATGTGTCACTTATAAAATTGACAGCAGTGCAGTCTTGAAGATGAAGAAGCAGTAGCAAAGAGTCCTAAACAGGGCAAATATTAATTGAGCTTCCATCTCATTAGACAGATTAATAATGATAAAATATTCTACAAGGACATAACCAGCACTGATGGAGTTTTAACTTACCATTACTGTAATTAAAAAAAAAAAAAAAAATCACATTCTTTCCTCAAGGTAGCACATTTTTATATGCCTCCTTTTGTACAGTCACAATCTCAGCTCATTTATGTGCTTAAAGTGCCAAGAATGAGAGCTGAACTTGTATGAATGCAGTTCCTCTACTATGTTTCTCACTGTAACGAGCTGTGAATGGGCCTTATACACATCTCTCTTCAAAGAATACCTACAATAAAACTTGCCAACACTATATCCAGCCTGACAGCCTTCTTCCAATGCAATTCGGGTCAGGCTAGAAAAATATCTGCCAGTCTTGCTACCTCGCAGAAAGCTCTGTTTGTGGCCCAGCCCATGTGACGTTTGCATTTCTGACCTGTTGCACACAGGATTGTCTCCAAAGCACTGATCACACTGACAGGTGTCTGGGACACTTGCTCTGACAAGGTGTGTGCCCTTCGGTTCCAGCTCTGGTGCTGCTTCCTCCCTTCTTCCTCACTCAATTGCATGCATTTTCCTGCAAATTTGAAAAATCTTTCAAAGTTCTAAACTGAAAACCTGGTTTTGACCTATTGTTTACCAGAATTTTAAAATCTCGGTTACTTAAGTGTCCACATTTCTGGAATCTTTTGGTATTTGAGTGCTTGTGATATACAGCTCTATCAAAAACTTTGAGATTCACTTTTTCTCCATGTGTGTAAATATCATTGTAAATATTTGCATTTTCAGAATGTCCTTTGTAATTCATTGGAACTGAGGGTTTGCATTGTGCATAATGTAAAATCTGGGGGGAAAAATTTAAGAGAAAACAATACAATGCTGAAAGACTACAAATACATGTGCTATTCTCTATATCCAAGTCAGAGATGGGAATCGGGGTCTTACTTCCTGAGCTATAAAGTCACCTAGTTTGGTTCAACCTCTGCCTGCAGAAGTAGTTTGTATCCCAGCTCCCAGTTGTCAGTAACAATCCAGAACAGGTTCCAGGATCTCTCTCTGCCATATGTCATTACCGTGGGGGAGTTACTGGAGGTGATAAAGAAAAGGTCACCCATGGTAAATACCTGCCATCTGCTTGGAAACTGTAACAGTCTCGTAGTGATAGGAGCAATTGGAAATATTCCCACAGAGCAGTAAATTGTTACTCAGAAAGATTGATTTATTATTTTACAAGTCATTTAGTTAACTGGTTTTACTGAGACGGGAGGCAGTTTTCTGTGGAGAACAATACTGCGTAGCAAAAATAGAGCTGAGGGTTCCATGAAGGCTGTAATTTTGGTATTTTACTGATTATGAGAAGTGGGTTTTAATTCGTGTCGTATTATTATTATTCTGCTTCTCCATTAGCTGTGAAGATAATGCAACATGGCTAGTAATGTGACCCAGAAACAAATTATTTCAAGACTGGAAGAAGCTGCTGTCCCTCAGGGTGCAGCAGAAACTTGTACTGTGTTGACTAAGTGGGATTTTCTTCCTTAGGTCTTCCAAAAGATAGAATATATTTAGTACTACAGAGGAAATTGTTAAATGTCTGCTTTTCAGAATCATCCTTGAAGCTGTGTATACCTCTCAGTTACCCAGTGTTTAGGGACCTTGATGCACATGATGCCCAGGAGAGGCAAAAGACTGATCCAGACAAAGCAGAAGGGAATCCTTACCCAATCCTTGCATTGACTTCAGCAAGGAATGCCACTTTTCAGATTTTGACAAGATTTTAGTATTTTGTAAGAAAACCTCTCTTTGTTTGTTTCAAACTTACTTCCACAGCCAGTGTGTGTCAGTGTTTGTATAATGGTTTCTTTCCATTTGCAGATTTCATTAAAATGTAGTTCTGTTGTCAGTTTTATCTCTTTATGCTGCACTCTTATGATACTGATAAAAGAGCAGAACTCAGTTACGATTCTTTTGCAGGCTGTGGCAAACCACCCACTACAGTGAGGGGGCATGGAAACTGGTTAGCTATTCTTACCATTGATCTCTGTTTACATATATCAAAGTTATATTATCAGTGAAAATAAAAGCTAATTTTCCTAAGAAAGAAGAATTGAATTGGAAGAACCACTTAATTGCTCTGAAAAGTAAAAAACTTATATTCCTGCCTATAAATGGTGTGTGAGGGGTTTTATTTCATTTACAAAAAAATGTCAAAAGTCAGCACATCCCTTCTCCTTTCAGATCTGAAAAAAAGTGAAGCCAATTCTTGTGAGAGTATTTGCAGAGCCCCTGTGAAAGGTTCTGCTTCCACAGAAACAGGCAGCCAATGTGAGGTCAGCCAAGCCAAAATAGTGGGGTATAGGTCTGTACTTCACAGAAATGGTCATTACAGGTCATCTGGCTCTTGGAGACAATAAAGCAACTCAGGAACTGCAGAGCCTGTGAGGAAGCAGCCCAGCACCTAGAACTCAAAGAAATACCTTGATTCTTCAGAGTGGCCCCTGCAGTGTAGGTGGGAGCAGCACTAACGCTTGCTGAAGTGAATATGTATTTCATTTCCAAGTAACTATTATGCATGGTGTTGGCCATTACTTAAAATGAGACTGCAAAAAGCTTACCACTAGGCAATAAGTAGAGAAAATAAAAAGGTTAACAAGTTTATGTTGTCAAATATAGACATTTACTTAAAAGTGGGCTAAACTGAGGTCATTCTCTTATTCTCTTGTCTAAGCCCTAACAAACAGAAAAAAACACACAGGCACACACAAAATGACCTGTTTTGTGCTGCATGTTGGTGGCCTACATGCTCTTGAAGAATAAATGAGTCTCATAAAAAAAGACAGACAGTAAATAGAAGTGTATGTTAGAGGAAGTTCTAACATCATCCTGAATTTCCTGGTGGGAATAGAGTCTGAAATGTACCAGTGTGCAGCTTCGTGTAGCAGGGAATTTCCCATCCAAACCAACCTAGATTATCCTAATTCTTCCAGACAACCCATAGGAAGGTGGAAATATTACTTGATTGCACTGTCTACAATGGGCACAGTACTGTGCCCATTTTGTGCTGTGCCATTCTGTGTGAGGCACTTGTCAGCAGCTTTACTGAATTTCAGGGATCCTACCAAGAAGATGTTCTGAGTATTTTCTGATTTTGGCTTTGTCATTATTAGGTCTGTGCATTTTTTATCACTTACATAAGTCCTCAGGAAATTAGCAACATTAAAATTATTAGGCTTTGTTTGTTTGTTTGTTTTACTGGAAAAAGTGATTTAATAAGGCACACTTTGATTATTGTATTCTCTACATTAATTTCTGTACTTAGATAACTGTAAAAATAAATTTAACCTGTCAAGATATAACAGCCAAAATGATCTGAAATGTTCTAGTAAACATAGCATGAGAAATATTCCTATTCAAGTATATTGTGTCCCTTCTCATTCTCCTATGAAGGTTACACTAAAAATACTCAGTTGCTCAATTTTCTTAGTAATTAACACATGACTATAGAACAACATATGCTTCTTCTAATTATAGTCAGAAAAAAAGCTTTCTTTCACCACAAGGGCTTACTCTTGAAAAAAAGCATAATTGTTGAAATTGTACAAGCCTACTGAAGCGGGGGGAAAGTTGAAGTTTTTCCTAGCAGTCATTTATGGAAAACTTTTTCAGAACTTATCTAAGGCACACCCCACCCAGTATTATACCTGTAAGTTAGTTCCCTAAATAATTATTATACTGCAAATTATTACAGTGAATGTTTATATGTGCCAAGGCTAATTTGATCACTTTTAAATTTGCAGGGAAAGTACTTATGCCAGTAGGTTTGGCATTGAAGTAGAAATCAAATATGGCCCTGAAGAAGATATTCACCTTTACTTCATAGAAATCTGACTGATTTCAGTTTTCATTCTTTTTATCATACTGAGCAGTGCATAGACCTGTGCTTTTTCCCTAAACAGCAATTAGACCAATATTAAGTGGGTGTAGTCTGAGCTAAGCCTAGCACAGATCCAGTTATAGAACCGAAAGCCTTTTAATTGAAATGGCTGAATGAAAGCCTTTCTGATGGCTACTCTAGTTTAAATATTCTACATTTAGTGATACGCTTCTGTTTAAAGTTTAATTTTATACTTCGATTTTCATTTTCTCACTGTATTTTTTTTCCAATGCAGATGGACCTTATGGACTTAGAGTCAAATCAGATAAAGGTCTGAATATAGGGGCAGTGTTTACAGTTGACATGGGGGAAGTTGTACTGTTCGACTGCTCAGCAGATTCAAATCCACCAAATACCTATTCATGGATTCAAAGGGATGACAATACCACTCAAGTAATCAAATATGGACCCCATCTGGAAGTTGTATCTGATAAAGTGGCCCAGAAGACGATAGATTATATGTGCTGTGCTTTTAACAATGCGACTGGAAAACGAGATGAGACTCACTTCACAGTCGTTGTTACTTCTGTAGGTAAGAATGTAACTATTGCTGTAAGTGTAACATCTGAGTGCAGTGTCAGCCCCAGAAAAAGGAAGTAATTCTTAAAGAGAATGTGTATCAAGATTGAGGTCTTGCTAAAAATCTAGCAAAGGGGCTTTTGGCCGTTCCCTGGGATGTAGGTTTTACTCACATTGTGACAGGGCTTGGAACTCAACCCACTAAGACACTGAAGTTTGTGGGATGTTATTACAATATTCATGTGAATGATTTCACTGTCATATTTATGAATCTCTGGGTTAATTGCTGGGTTCTGTATAATGCACACCTTTATTTCTCATACACTATAACCTCAGGTCCTGTATCAGATTGTGTTCAACAGCAACAAAGCAGTTTGTCAGAAAATCTCCAGAAGTATACAGCAAAGAACAAGATATTGTGGAAGTCTAATATCTCAGTACAGACGGTTACAAGTATTTCCAGATAAGGAATGTATACTATTAATTCAACAAGATAGACTAGATTGCCTTTTAGAAAATTTAACAAAGCAATTTCACTTCTGCTGAACAAACAGTCATTTGTTAGTCAGGTAAACAAGAAGAGCACATGTCCATCATTCAGGCTGACTTACTGATCCATCATGAATCCGTGGCTTTCAATGTACTGGAAAGAAGACGGGTTAAAATTTTACAGGAAGAATACTGCACTCTATTTCCATTAGTAGTGAAAGAAAATGCTACCAGAACTATGTGTTGATAGAAATAAACATGACATTGCTCCAGGAAGTTCATGTAAAATATGATATTCAGCTGAGATTTCCTTTCAAAGGCCAAAAAGAAGGGAAGACTCCACAGCTTCATGTTTAGTTGCACCTAAAATAATAGATTTTCTAATTACAAATATTTTACTTAACTCTTATTAAAACATTTTACCCTGTGTATTCAAAAATTTAAAAAGATCATTTTCCCCCTCCAAAGCCATTTTCTTGTTGAAGAGTGTTTATTCAAATAGCAGTAAATCCAGGTGTCAAGCCTACACTTTGTAGAGCAGCAATGATTGATTTTAAGAAGTATGAATTCACACACAATTCATTCTTAGAGATGCTGCTCAGGCTAAGTTCTGATTGCAACTGAATAAACATACTAAGCAAAAACTATGAAATTTTTCCATATTCGTTTTTCTTATCCCAATAATCCCAGACACAGAGCCTGGACTATGCCATTCAAAATACTGGAAACACCATTTTCAATAGCAACAGGAACTCTGATGTTTCAGAAGACCTTATACAACTTCTCCATGGGACAGAAACTCACCTATATGGTACTACAGACAGCTGCCTAATTAATCCTAAAAATTATGAAGAAAACAATTATTTTAATAAGTTACAATTATATAAATAATTACACTAAATTATTACCCAGCTTTATCCAATATTTTAAAATTAGGTATCTTGTTATGTACACAAGTCATTGCTCAGTTCTCAAGTTTAGCTTGAGTGTGTTAAATGCATGTAAGGACCATGTCTTTGTTTTTTGCAGTGATATGTCTATGGAGATATTATTTATTGAGTCTGAATTTGAAATTACTCATTTTAAAGAACAATTTTAAGGACTCATTAAGGACTCTCCAGCATCTGGGCTTTTTCTTCCTGAGGAAAGCAGTACTTTGAAGGACTATTTAAAAATGGGTGAAATTGCAGTGATTTATTTGCCCATATATTTGGGACACATTTAGTTAGAAATCCTCATATTTAATCTTCATGATAATCACTACACATGTAGCCAGCACAATGCCAGTGAATTACATGGAAGAAGTAGATGTAAGCAATTCTAACTGTCTGCACAGGAGTTCTTCAAGTACTGGAAATACATCTAACTAAAGATTATACATTTTAATTGCACTAATAAAGCTGGCAAATATGCAGCATTAATTAACCTGTATGGATTGTGACGTGTCCTTTAATTACATGAATTCTGCACAACTCAGAGCAAAAGGAGGAAATTAAGGATGCACAAGCTAATATGTCTGGCATTTCCTTACTTTCACATTCTTGTCTTTGCAAATTCACTGTGCTTGTAAGTATGTAATTAAATGCAATTTGTGTTTGTGTTGTATCAGTAAATACTGCTGGAAAACTGATGCTAATGCATATCTCAGCAAAAGGCCTGAGCAAAAGAAGGAAATATTTTGAATATATTTAGATGTGAATACAAACAAACATAACATGGGGGATCATCCCTGGAGTTATTTAAGGAAAGACTGGATGTGGCACTCAGTGCCATGGTCTGGTTGACATGGTTGTGTTTGGTCATAGGTTGGACTCAATGGTCTCAGAGGTCTTTTCCAACCTAATTCATTCTGTGATTCTGTGATAATTTATTGGTTTCTGATGTATGTTTGATAAACAACCAGACTGTCAATGATCTGAAAACCTTTAGAACAAATATATTGTACACTGTGTCCTCTCCTACTTTATAGCTGCTACTGCTAGAAAGACTTCCCTCCAGTCTAGCACAAGCTGCTCTCCTGTCACCCTATTTTTTGGTAGTTCAGTGTCTCTATGCCTCAAGTTATCATATGCATCTACTTATTGTAATGCTGTAATTTGTGGATTACAATTACTGACTTTTATTTAGCTCTAGGCACCAATCTGCTCTGGAGTCTTTTCTGGTATTCATAAAATTGCTTTTTCAGTTCAGGAGATTTGTGGGACAAAACAAATATTACCCATTCACAAGACCTCAAATTGTGTATCTGTTTTGTATCTTTATGCAGGTTTGCTAGCTTCAAATTAATTTAAAGGGATGCGTTTTTCAGTGTCATCATAGCACATTGTAAACAAGAAATTAAATACAGTACTCATCTTCTCTGTCATAGGGTTGGAAAAGCTGGCGCAGAAAGGAAAATCTTTGTCTTCTCTTGCAGTAATAACAGGAATTTCATTATTTTTGATCCTAGTTATGGCCTTTTTATTCATATGGAAAAGATATAAGCCACATAAAGGTAAGTAAAAGTTAAGCACAGACCAGCTCTTCTTTTGGACCATTGGAGCAAAAAGAATAATTTTTCTCTTTTTCTTCTTTTCAGTGATACAACAGAAACTACAGAGCAGGTACAAAAATAAACCATTCTTAGGTCTGAAAGTCCTTTCCATCTAGAGAATTGCATTTTATCATATTAATTTTCTTTCCTTGGCTTATGACATCAACCTGAGAAACATGTTTATGTTTTCTAGGGCAGAGGCTGATTACAGAAAGGCACAGGCATTTTCAGGTAATGTTAATAAAATAAGTGAGCATAAGGTTGAAATCCATTCCTGAAAAAAACATACCATATCTACATACAGCAAAAAAAAAATCAGAAGGAAAGGAAGGAAAGTGTGCACATCTCTCTGATAGCTTACTTAAGACCTAAATGAGAAGTCAGCATGGGTTTAGCTCATGCCTGGAGCTCATAGCAGCATGTACTATTGGCTTGAATTCTACCTGTTAGTCCCAATATTCTGAGGTTGGAATACCTGTATTCCACTGTTGTCACCAATATGACTTAAATTAGTGTTATTCTGGGATAGCACTAAAAGGTGATACACCATGTGAGGATTTCAATTGAAATTGTTCATGGCATGAACTGTTGTCAAAATCATGAGATAATGACATTACAGTATACATATTTAGCCTTCTACTATATTCTGTACTGTCTTTATCTGTGCTGTCAGGACCCAGAATGTTTTTTCACTGCCTCTTTTCCCTCCACAATACCTCCCACGTGATCCTAGGCCAGAGATACTAGAGACCAGCCATGCTTTGGAAGGATAGCACTTTTATTCCCATTCCTTTTTACCAAAGTATCAGAGCAGACCATAAACTGCTACATGCACAAGGATAGGGAAGTGTATGAAGCTTAGGAAGGTAAGAAATTCACTTGAGCACAGAGGGCCTATCACCCTGGTTAGTCATATCAAAAGATAGAATCTCAACATTGATGTTAGCGCTGCAACCTTTGCTGTGGAGTGATGCCCAAGAGACAACCAAGAACCTCACATCTCCTGGACAGTGGGAGGGTAGAGAAAGAGACTAACTACACCTAACTACAAGCTGTATCTGAAGTCCCAAATAATCATGTGGCACCTATTAGTTCCATGTTCATTTTTTTTTTCTCTCAGCATTGTAAAACCTTCAGGTGGTACTGCCTCACTACAGTGTAGATGTGCTGTGTTTATGAGTCGGCTTCTTTTATATGGTAAATGAAAGTACATTGGTCATTTGAGCCTTCCAGCATAGAAAGTACCAATGGCTCTACCAAAACTGTTGCTGCAGTTAGCAAGAAGCTCCTCACTTGGTCCAAGGTGTTGGAAATCACCAAGTGCTGTGCACACCTGCTGCAGCTCCACACCAGTTCAGGAGCTTGGCAGGGAAGTGGTTTAAAGCAGATCAAATAACCATTATTCAGATGTTTTTAAAATTAGGGCAAAAGACCTTGACAGTCATGATTTTTCCGGTTCATATTACATCTTTTTTTTTTAATCTTTCTTTGTTCTAACTTTAGGACATGAAAGTGCATCAGATGATTTTGGGATATATGAGTTCATCACTTTTCCAGATCTTGCCAGTGGTTCTAGGGTATGTGATGTTACATCATAAACAGATAGTTTATGATGTCTTCTGTTTCTCTAGCTATACTAAATGTCTGTACTAGAATCCTTCTGTAGGTTTGCTTCTGTTGCTTTTTACAGATGTCTGTATGACACCATTTTCATGGCTATTGTTTACCCAGTATTTACTCTTTCTTTACTGTGTTACTAGTTCAACATTTTGCATCCATGTGGTACAGTAAGGAACAACCAAGCCCTAACGATAGCAATCTCCATTTAACCACCCTATAGTAAAAGAATATTAGTAGTGTTGGGTAGTTGGGTAGCACTGAACCACTTGTGTCACGCAAGCCAACGAACTATTGTGATGCTATTTTCTCCCTTCACCCTAATGTTGCTTCATGCAACGTGCAGCTCTGGCAGAGAGATCTTGGGGGAGTAATTAAAGTTTAAATGTAAGCTAAATCTCAGATATATTTCACAAAAATTATTTTGTTAGTTTCATGTATTGTGAGGGTGGCTTAAGCAAAGGAATTTTGCTAGCAGAAAAAAATTCTGCTACATTTGCTGCTTCTTTGCATTCTGTCTTTGCTGACATTAGTATAGCAGTTGGAGATCATTCTGTTGTGGTGTAAAAAGACAAAGAAAAAAATCAGAAACAAAATTTAGGGACAAGAGACTAAAACTGGGAGGAAGTAGAAGACTTCCCTTTTCCTAGGGAAAATTTCCAGCAATGCAATCTTGTACATTTGGAGAGTACCAATATGGTCGGGTAAGGGAGAGCTCTTAACGCATGGTCACAGGGTCTCACTGTCACACCTAATTTGTTATTATGATTAATACATATGTCATAAAACAGTCATAGATTAATAAATTCTCTGATGGAATTAGATGTTTGAAATATACATTTATAGAGCTAAAGTGCTGTCGTAAATGTTAGTGGAGAGGACAGACTTTTACAGCAGCAGAGATAAAAGGCTTTTAGAAAACAGAGGAGCTGAACTGTATCTGTTACTGTTTGTGCCAGTAAGAGGCTTATTAAGTTTAGAGATCAGGCCCTAAATCATTATAGCCTTAAGCACACTGTGATATTATGCTGAAGAGGGTATATTTAGATTATATATTAGGAATAAATTCTTTACTGTGAGTGTGGTGAGACACTGGAACAGGTTGCCTCATTTGTGGATGTCCCATCCCTGGAAGTGTTCAGAGTCAGACTGGACTTTGAGCAACCTGGTCTAGAGAAAGATGTCCCTGCCCATGACAGGAGGGTTGGAGCTGGATGATCTTTAAGGTCTCTTCCAACCCAAACCTTCTCGGATTCTATATCCCTTAAGTTGATCATACCACAAAATCACATTTTTGCAGGACTGGGGCCTTATTTGGTCAGGAGGGAGAGAGCAGTGACAAGAACAACAGAATGGATGTACAAGCAATGAAATCTACAGTGATTTCCAGTAAAATTTCAAGAAATGGGAGAAACTTCACTGGTTTATGTTCAACTACTCAAATTTATAGCATTGCAGATGAAGTCACCATTTGATCCACTGATTCATTTCAGTTAGCAAAGAAAAGGAAAATAAGAAAGTGGAGGTAAAAAACTGGAGGTTGGGTATAGGCAGAAAGACTAGTAATTTCTGATGGGTAGGGAGTCTAGGTAAATCTATTGTCTTGACATAAGAGGAGATTAATATACTTAACACATTGTGCAATCAGTATTATTGATTTATGGAAATTCCTTGCATTTCTCTCTCTCTCAGTAGGAATTTTATGCTGAACTCATGCCCTGAATATTTACTGCTTTTATACTCTCTGTTCTCCTGCTTTTCTCATTATTAAATGTTCCCTTTTTGACTTGTGGTATGTTACTATCAAGTATTTGCTGTATTAAACGCAGAAGCTGCATCCTAAATCTTCTAAGGTGCTAACCAAATTTAAAACTATTACTTGCCTTACTATTAATGTGATGAAAATTTACCCAAAATGAAATGTAAACTAGCAGATTTTACCTGTTTAATCCACAAGCAAAACTTTGATGAAAAGTTTAAAAAATGACAAGTCACATTATCAGTTTAAATTCTGTTGAATCTCTTCCTGTTTGTACTTACAGTAGGAATACACTTTGCTACTTTTAGGTTTCACGTCAATCTGTTCCTGGCTCTGACTTTGTCACAGGCCAGGATATGCTTAGTACTGTTTATGAAGTTATTCAACACATTCCTGACCAGCCACAAGAAGACCTCCAACAGTAAGTTACAGACAGTGTTCACTCATGTGGTAGTTCAAAGACAAACACTTGCATCCAGAAAAATTTACATTTTGGTAGCAGTTACTTGAATCCATTGAGAGGGTATAAACTACCTCGATTGCTCTACGATTTCCTACCCAATCCCCCACTTTTCCTCAAGGCTCCAGTCTGTTGTTTCATTAAGCTAGTTTTGATAAAATGTGTGTAAACAAAGAGTATGATCTTCAAACACAGCTTCAAATGAAAATTCCCAATTAATTTTAGAGGGTGTCTATAGTTTCATGGCACTGAGACATCAGCACTTCCTATTGAGCAGGTTAGATATTCAATAAAAGTAGTTTACTAGGCAGCATGGCTTCCAGAGCTGTCAGCCTTGTAGAGTTAGGGTGGGGTTTTTTGCAATGTTGAATAATAATCAATGGTTGTTAAAATAGTCACTGAAATATTAACCCACCACTACTTGGGTAAACAGTGTCTCTAAAGCAAAAGAATTCTTGTTCTGTGGTACCCTGGCTGGGAACTCCACAGAAAGACTTCTGCTGAGTTAAATACCAGAAAGCCACAGCACGCTGTGCTTATGTCTGGTATCTCTGGTTTTGTTCAAATCACCTGCTATGTATCACTCTTGGCATAAGAAGGATGAATGCACTGTAAAGTTTCTGTAATTGTGGTATAGTTGCCATAAATCTTTTGTGAATATCGAAACTCTTTCTTACAAATTGAGAACAGCACACAAGACTTTATTTGGTAACAAGTGTATTGTATCACATGTTCCATAATTTTTTAATTATGTGTTCTGCTTCTTTTATAGTTGAAAAGAAAAATACACACTCTCACCAATATGCTAATCAGCTGGTTGAGTAATCACCGTGTTTATGTGACTGCATTAGAATGCAGTACTTTTTGACATCTTCAACTGTGTGTCCAGTTACATATGCAAACACACAGCCATGATTGTAAAAACAAGTTGATCAGTGAGAAAGCAACAATGAATCACTAATGATGTTTTTGTTCTGTTTGGAATTTTTCACTTTGAACCCTAATAAGATTTTTAAAGCCAGATGTAAAAAATACCATTCATAAAGTACATATTTTCTTATTCTTTCTCTTGCATGTCTTCCTTCTCAAATTTCTCACTGATACATGACCCCTCTGAAAAAAGGAGTCAATGCAACAAAAAGGTAACTTGAACTTTGTGACAGTTCAGATTTCAACTTAAACTTTGCAAAACATGTGTAAAGGACTCACTTGCATAAACCAATTTTGCTGCTCTTTTCTTATTTCATATTTTTAAAAGAAAACATAGGAACAAATTTTCACTAATAACACAAAATCTGCCAAGCATGATACTGGGTAAACTACTCAGATTAGAAGGACCACATTCATGAAGTTTCCAATTCCTAACCTGCTGAGAAGGAGCACTCTGAGTGGTAAATAAATAAGGATGACTAAGTCAATACCGATGCTTACAGCAGTATGCTTCAGTTTTCAGTATAAGGGACAAACAAAACACCACAGAACAGAGAATGAAGCTGGGAAAGTAATTGCAAACTCCTGTAGTGCAAAGTAATCACTGCTCATGGATGAATCCCACGGACCTGGCATGCAGTCATCTGTACAATAATCAACAATATTCACAGGGAAAATGATACAAAACTTGTCTCACTCTGCTTTTGGCAGGAATCTCTCTTTGTACAAACCAAAAAAACCAGATATTATGGGAGCCAAACAGGTTTGTTAGGTAGGTGGTCATTTTGCTGTTATTCCCAGTGCTTCTGACTGGAACTGCTGCAATTTCATAAATTTATTAAAATAAATGTGCAAAGAAAAATCAGTCAAAAGCAATGTTTAATTCTCAGATTTACAGTTTGAGAATCTTTCATATCCTCTCTTTGAATGTAACTTCACCAGATTTAGCAGGTGTTCTCCCTCTTGCTCTTAGAATCCCAGTGACAGTACCAGCAAATTTGCAGACAAGCCACTGCCTAACACCTGGGAATAGCTTTTTCCACTTTTCATCATGCTTTTATCAGCCTTGTTATCCTTTCATCCACACATGAACTTACGCCTGTGGCAATCTAAATGATTACAAAATTTTAGATGTGCCCCAGCTCTTACAAGGTAGAAATACTGCTGGAAAGTAATTAATTTTTTTAACTCTCTTGGGTTTGGACTGACAAATTTATAACTTAATTGCAGTCAAAACATGAGGTGAGATGATAGCTGGCTTTGCACTTTTACATTCATGTGGTTCCATTAGTTGCTCTTCACAACAGGTTTTTGCAGATTCACCTCCTCTACTCCTCCAAAGAATCAAAGAAAATACAAAATCAGATTCTGAGGAAACTGTTCTGCTCCATCTCTGGGCTCCACAGTCACAGAGAGTTACAGGACTGTCACATACTCAAGTATTACATTAAACAGACTCTTTTAAGCCATTTTGGTTTGATTGTTTTTTGACCCTTGGACATTTTTTTAAACTAAATATAAATCCTGTGACAAACTGAACAACAGGTTCTTCCACACCTGGAAGAAATCCAAAAATTGCTGCAAAAGCTAATGAGCAAGAGGTTTAGCCAGCTTTTACAGACAAGCACTGACAGCTCATAACTGTTCTGCTAACAAAAACTATTTGTAACTTAGGTTTCTTTTTCACTCCAAGTGATGATAAGTTTACATCATCTTCCTCTCCTCTGATCCACACTGTTTCTCTCATATCAAGCATTAACTATTTCACAAATTTCTGCTCTGCCAGCTGCTAAAAGAGGAGTAAGGATGGAAAGCCTTGCCAGGCACTTTAGCACAGGGTTGTACTGTGGACTGCACTGACTCAGTCCATGGTTACCATCATGCTTTAGCAGGTGCTGTGATATATTATTGTTGGTAATGCATGAACAACTTGAAATATGTGTAAAGAGCAGCAATGCAGGACGCCATATTAGCCCATATAATATTTTTGGCTCAAACCTGTGTTGTCTTTTAAAAACTAGACATACCGTGCATACTGAAAATTCAGTCAAAAATTTATGTGTTGCAAATATGCCCCCAGAGGTCTCATTCAGACCGAAGAACTGTTTTATGTTTAGAACTGCTAGTTTGTTTACATGTTTGTAGATGTTTTTTTAAAGAAAAGAGAAACAGCATTGTGGACAATTCTTATATATTTATTTATGTATGCATGTATGTATGTATTTATTTATATGTTCTTTCCTAGATGTATTTGAAGGCACGGGAACAGGAAATCAAAGCATCTGAAAATACCAAAGTTACTTCTTTTTCTTTATAATGTATTGAAAGGAAATGCTAACAACTCTGAGAGTAGCAAAGGCTTATGCCACCTTTTCTTGAAACAGCAATTTCTCTTCAGACTGACAATCCCTTTCCTTGGGTGCTCCAAATTACCCATTTCTGAATTTTTAAATTTTTTTAAGTAATAATTCCTTGAAAAAATTGGGTATTATTAATTCTTTCTTTTCCCTTATCAGTGAGTACAAAAGACAAAGGGACAGCTTAAAAAGTGCACTATAAAACCTACATGTTTTATTAAAACAATCAATAGAGGAACAAGAAGAAATCAGGCCCAGGATGCCACCCACAGTTCTTTTATTAAAAAAATAGCAAAAAAGGACATATGGGGGTTTTTTTTATTTGGGTTGATTTTCACAGGGGAAGATCTCCATACTGGCATGAAAAGTAATAAATGCAGTATGTCAGATTGCAAAATACATTTGGGATTTAAAATACAGTCATTCTTTTAACTCATTTAATGTGATATATTTTAATTTACAAGCATAGAAATTGATCTGTCAGACAGTTACAGTTTAATGTATATTATCCAAAATAATATGTTCTCATTAAATTCTCTTTCCGTTGTATTTGAACTGGTTTTCTATTTGTTGCTGAAGAGCCTGTTTCTCATTGACTAGGAGAGCAAGTGATATTCAAGTTATTTCTGAAAGCTGCAGAATGTTCAGGCTATTTGTACATTCAAATTATAATTCTCCAGTGCAAATGAAACCAATCATTCTCTGTTTAAACAGTGTGCTACAAGTCCCTTTGCAAATAGAGGAATACTCTTCTGGAAGCTTCTGTTAGCTGGCATTTTGAATCCTGCAGGAAAATTCACTATTATTTCCACAGGGCCAGCTACAGAAGTAGAGCTGAAAAAACTGTGTATGAGGCTGAAAAAAATGGGAAAAAAACAACTGCACCATTGCATGTGAGGAAAATAGGATTAGGCATTTCACAGAGGCAGCAGGTGTAGCCCACGTATGTGAGAAGTAGTGATGAGATCTCAAAGATAATGTAGTCACCGGATTTGCTCCCTGAGAAATAACCATCTGACACAAAGGCCTCAGGCAGAGGCTGTAAGTAGAAACATTTGGGCAGAACTCTGAAGGACTGAGAAGCTTGGAGGGTTCCCCATAAATTCCTCCATTGTTCATTCAAAGCTGACTTCATGTGTGTTTTAAATTGGGACAGCTCTTTGGGATTTTCAAAGTCTGATTTTCACTCTCTTTTTTACTCCTCTTCTTGCTGGAGTCATTATTTTAATTGCTCAGAAGGGAGCATGAAGATTTCTGAGGTGCTTGAGACCATTCCATCTTACCACATCTGGTGTCACTGCAGGGCCACAGGGCAGGAAATGCAGATGAATTAACAGAAATTACTGTTTCTCCACCTCTGGACTCTCTGTATTTAAAACTGCCAGTAGTATACATTTTTATAAGCTTTTGTGGAAAAGAAAAAAATCAGGTCAGTATCAGTTCCATTCTGCATTCTTTTAAGTGCACTTAGGTCCATGCCTAAGTGCATTTTACAGCTCACAAAACATTTTGTTTCAAATTCTGTGCTCATGTCTTAATAATAGATTAGCAAACTGTTTTGGATTAAGCCATTTGTCAATACTGTGAGATGACTTCAGCAATCCAAAACAAAAGTTCACCCTAACAGTCTTTTAAACTTCTGCGAAAGGCCTGTAAAAATACCTGTAAATTTAATAAAATAATGTTGTTCATGCATCACATAATGTTTAATAGTTCTGTGGGTCCGTGCATTATCACTGGAAAGGACACCTATCATTAAGTTTATAACTAAGAAACCAAAACCTGCCTGTTGCAAGTAAAATGTCCCCTGCAGGCCCTGTATGCAGGTCCTGGCTGCCACACTCCTACTCTCCACTTACAACCAAAATTTAAGGAGAAAAACTCAACTGGTAGGGAAATTTATTTTACTATAGGAAGAAGAAAAAATTGTCTGATTTAAATAATTCTTCTAGCTATGGCAGCAGAACCAGCTCTACAAATAGGAACATGTTATTGCAAGGGACAGAGAGCAAACACAGGCAAGTTGCCTTCTGCTTCTATTATGTTGCTTTTATCTGTTTTTGTTTCACTGTGTCTTGTGTATTGCTGGCTGTTAGCAAAAACATACTGGCTTAAATTCCTGTTCAAACTGTGCTGATTGTTTACTGTCCTTCCAAAATTTGCACAGTGCAGGGAGTTACTTTTGGTGAAAAAATCCTTTTGGTGGAGGTATAAAAACAATAAACTATGGGGAAAAAACAATTCTGAAATGTCACAGAATCTTAATGGATGACAAAGAAAATAATTTCGTATTGTACTCTTGCCCTTTTCTCAACAATCAAAAGAGATTGATAAGCTTTTATTTATTTATGTAAAATCTGTTCCAAATTTTACCAAAACCAATGGAGTGTGTCCATTGAACTAGATGATGTATACACTGGGCAGTTCAAATATGAGATGGGGATAATGAGAAAGTATGAAATGGGATGGAGGGGAATTTTAAAAATCCTGTCTCGGTTTTTTCCCCCATTCCTTTTGGTGGAGGCCTTTGCCATTTCATTTGCCCACTGTTGTGGGTCAGGAAAGGTTTTCTTTGATGAAATGAGGCTGTGGGCTTGAGGTCAAAGGTAGGGAAGATAAACCATAACTCTGGAAGTCTGAAGTGTAGGAACAGCAACAGCAGGCACATCATCTCCCGGCACTTGTACCAAATCACAAGGTGGTGTGTAGTACCTGGTCTTTCTTTCTACATATCTCAAAGTCAATCCATAACAATACTGAAGAATGTCAGCTTTCACCACTGTTCATGTGGGAATGCTCCATCTTACACTTCATTATGGCTTTGAAATATTAACCCCTTCTTACAGGGCATCAGACTATATTCCACGATCCTATTAAGCAAGACCAAGAAGGCTAACAGTATCCTGGGCAGCATTAAGAGAAACATTGCCAGCAGGCTGAGGGGGGTGGTCCTTCCCCTCAGCACTGGTGAAGCTATACCTGGAGTGCTGAGTCCAGTGCTGGGCTCTCCAGTACAAGACATGGACACACCAGAACAAACCACTGAAGACCCACAATGATGAGCATCATCTGACATACAATGGTGAGTTGAGAGAGCTGAGACTGTTCAGCCTGAAGAAGAGATGCCTCGGGAAGATCTTACCAATGCTTATAATGGAAGAAAAATCTTTTATACTGTGGTATATATCAAGGTGTTCACACACTTCTGCCCGGAGAACCTGTGGAGTCTCCATCCTTGGAGATACTGTAAAATCAACTGGATGCAGTCCCAGGCAACCTGTTGTAGTTGACCTTTGTTGCTAAAATTTGCACTGAACCATGCAATCTAACGAAAGAATATGGGATGCAAAACATAGAATTAGTAATTATTTTATTCATGCACAAGGTGTCCCATTCAAAGCAGTGCAAGCATTCAGGCACACATTTGACTAATTGCTGCTTAACAAACACACACTACCATTTACTAATCATAGTAAAATTTTGCAAAGGAACTATATTTCTATGATGTCATGATCCACTTTCTTCTCTATTGATCAGATGCACTTGGAGTCAGTCTTGCTATATGTACGTATCTATAGTGACAGACATTAGGAGGGTTTCAAATATATGTTAGAAGGGCTAGAATGCTAGCATTATCTTGGTTGCCCAGGAGTATCTTTTATTCTTCATGGACAGTTATTAAAGTTCCAAGAAGCAAAGTCCTTATCTCAGGAAACAGGTTGTCCTTCTGCTTAGACTGGGGGTCCTTTAGTTTACTTGCTTAAGCACGACTATTCAGTATCCAATGTAAACTATACATATGTTTTAAAGAAAGTTAATACCATTTTATACTACAAAGATTAATTGGTGTAATAGTTAGGGAATGAGATTTTTCTAAGACCCTGGTTTGAGCAGGAGTTGGAGTAGAGGATCTCCAGAGGTGATTTTCAGCCTAAGTCATGCTGTATTTCTGTGAGCTCAAGAAGGGAGATGATTAATAGGTAGGTCTCAGCAAAAATGACACTAGCAGTTATAACACAATGAGTTCATGTTAATGTAAAGGGAATGTATACATCCACTAAACACCTCCTTAAACATACATGGCCAGCTAAGCAAGATATGATGGCAAAATACAAGCACAATACTGTGCATGTACCTCCATGCTTTACCTGTAGAAAGTTGAGCCTTGAAAAGGAAACACCTTATCGTTTTATGATCTCAAGTTAAAACACTTTTTTAAGTAGCTTTATTCTTTTTTGTTACTTTTTGCCTTACTCGGATAAAATACAATCAGATCTTTTCTACAGACTTTCTTCAGTGCCAGAACAATTCCTTTGGAAATCTGTCAATGGTATGGTGCTGTCACGCATTTATATCATGCATCTTTCTGAGAGCTAGAGGGCAACGGCTTCCCACAGGACATGGCAGGAGCTTCTGAGTAACTATGTTTGGGCCAGTGAGAAGGAGAAAGGGAAAGGAGCCAATACTAGTAAACATTAACTTTCTGAGAGACATGCAAATTGATCTTGTCCCATGTGATTTGCACATATGAAGGGGGACTGTTTCCTCAATGGTGTGTCCTGCAAGAGGCTTCCTGATTAACAGATGTTACTTTGTAGAAAGATAAATGGCTGTATTGAGAATGCTTTTTGCTGACAACCAAGAATTTGTTTTAATGCCATGGTATTAGAATGCCCTTGAACCATGCCCTTGAGCCATGATGTATTTTTGAGTATATTCTCTACTCACACACAAAAAACTTCAGAATGTTCTTTATAAGCATCTCTTAAAAACTGCAATGTGCAGTATCCAGTGTTTATCACTGGCTGACAATATGAGTCAATGTCAGTCTGTACAGAAACGTTTTGTTCAACAAGTAGTTCTTCATAAGGGCTTTGGAGAGTATGAAATGAGCCCAACTCTTCCACTGGGAGGAGCCCTGCTCTCCCACTGCCTTTCTGTGGAGACCACAAGGCTTTTCTAGAAAGAGAAAAAAGTGGCTAAAGTTTCCAAACACTTCACAGACAGATATGAAGGGATACCATTGTAAGCAATGAAACTGATGCAGCCTTGCAATGGGAAGTGGCAGTTGTGCTGTGTCATTAAAATAATGAGGAAAAAATAGCAAAGAATTATTTCTTGATTAGAATCTGTGGTAAATATACAACAGTCAAGGAGCAAAGAAGACAAATAAAAGATTAGACATCTAAGGAGTCCATTCAAGTATAAATCTGCATCACAGTTCAGTTACAGATGAAATGCAAATACCAGCATGTTGGAAATCCTGCTCCACCTAAAAAGATAATATGTATGTATCTCCTCAGGTTATGTGCTGCATTCCAGGGCAAAGTACAAAGCTGCTGGTCACAGAGGATCTCTAAATCAATTAAATACAATTAAATGTAGGAACAATTGGGCAGGGCTTCTGAACTAGAGCACCTCATTACAATAGCATACCCTGACCAAATATAACATATGTTCTTATTTAGGAAAGTACTGTCCAATATCAACACTTCATCAAGGTACATCTTTTATAATTCTCATAGGGCTGAAAACTATCTTCTTTATAACTTTTTTTTCATCTTAATAGTAAAAGAATAAGCATGACTTGCAAAGTCAAGACAAACCCTTACCTGGGAGAAAACCAAAATTTTGTTGGGTATCTTCCATATGTTCTCCTTGTAGCTACACTTTCCTCTTTAACTTCAGCTTACTGATTTTCTGTATGCTGATTTATCAAATCATATCACATTCAGAACTTGGCTTCCAAGCACTTTTCAAGTTCTATAAGTCTGTTATGCTTAGTCCCATCCACAAGTTATATCTAAAAATACAGAAAATTCTAAATACATTCTAATATTTTGGATCACTATTCTAAACAGCAGACTAGGGCATGGAAAAAACTGGACTCCATTTTAAATTATTTTCAAGTATGTCTGAAAGATACAGCCAAATAAGGAAAGTCTTTGAGAAGCAACATAAATGAGGAAAAAAATTTAGAACAGGCCTAAAACATATTTTATATTGGTGGAAAAAGATATGAAGGAAGATGAATTCCTCCAGTATGTAGAAAAATTTCTTCTAAGAAAATGAGCTGTGATCACTTTTTCTCTATCTCTAATAAGACAAGGAAATGGAAAGACCCACTTGGGTCCTCTGAGAGGTCTGCAAGTTTGTTCCCTCAAGACACCTGCTAGTCCAGCTTCCTCCAATTCTCTAACTCCATAAGTTCCTCGGACAGAGGTGTTCAATGCTGACCACACAGCTCGGGGGAGTGTGAGTAACATAATTTGGGGTTCAGCCCTGAAGGTTTCTTGCTGCCTGTCTGCACTGCTGCCAGCACTCAAGCTAGCTAATTCAGCTAGGTTTGCACAACTTGCAGTCATAGCAGCATCTAACTTCACAAAAATACTACGGAGTTTCGAAACACGTCTCCATCTGACTGCCAGCATAAGAAGGGAACGGAGAGTCTTTTGTCATGTGTCATTTGTCAGTGATGCCTATTTAGGAAACCAGGGAAAAAAAAAAAGGAAGGACTACTCAATATATGCAATAAATGTATTTGCTGCAGCTCCATCAGTTAAGTATATAATCTACTTATGATTTCCAGCACAAGAAATAAGGGTGGTGAGGTATAATTTTGTAACAAAAGACAAAGAGGGAAATTGTGAGTGTGGGAAAGGAAGCGTGCATCTCCTAGAGAGGCAGCTAACCAGGTTAAGAGCAGAGCTTCAGATCACAATGCCCAAGGCTTTTAAGCAGGCACTTACAACAGCAAACAACAGCAAACAAAAGCAAAGAGCAAGGCAAGTTAGGAGCAATCATTTAGCAATTACCTGTTAGAGACTTGCCATACTTTGACTGACATTGCATAACGCAAAAGAACATGCACAACAATTTCAGCTGTTATTTGTGTAGGTTTTAGCAGCCTGCAAATGCACATGTCCGTGCAAGGGTGTGGTTTTACATCATCTTCCACTCCTTCCGCTGGCGTGGTCTGGTCCATGCTAGTAAGGAGCTGAAGCAATCTCACAGAAAGCTGACCAGATCTGGCCTGTGCATAGACTAAGCTGATTTACAACAGTGCTGCAGCTCCTTGGACCAGCTTGTCACAAAATCATACAGTGCAAGAGAAGAGGCCAGCACTGGGGAAAGGAATGATTGTCACATCAGCCCACACAACACAGCCCAGGGAAACACGGTATGACACCATACAATCAGAAAACAGCTGACAATTTAAGAAACTGATACTAACCCCCTCAGAGTGGCTCAACAGATAACTGGCCTGCAATAATCAAAGGAGTACAGCTGCTCTTTACATGAGCACTAAGATGAGGTAGATGCAGGCTAAAGCCTGTGAGATTCCCTCAGGCTGTGAGCTCATCAAAGTACACAACCAAGAAAGGCTGGTGTGAGTCCCAATCTGAGCATCAGTTCTGCTGGCTCATAAATCAAAAACTACAGAGAAATTATCTACTTCAACCTGGTTATTGCTCCTAGAAGACTAGCAGGTTTTGCTGTCTCTAGACTGGTTTATTCTAGCATTGCAGTGCTTGCAGGACTCAAAAGGATCATTTGCAGTTCATTCAATTTTTCATATTTGGAAACTGAGTATTTAACTAAATGGCATGTATCTTCCACAGCAATGGATCTTCATGTGGGCCTGTGGCAAAAGAACAGGCAAAAGAACATGAAGAATACAATTAAGTGATCACTGTATATGTACTTGGGAGTATTTCTGACTGGCAATTTTAATTTCACTCTCATTTCCTTTCTTTAAAGTGAAACCTCAGGAAGTGCAACCCTACAAGGAAGAAGAGTAACACACAGAAAGTTTTGAGAAAGAGGATGGTGGGCAAACAAGCAAGACATGGACATAGCGTCACATCAGCATCAGGGAAATACAGACCTGTGTGACTAGTACGACTTGTTAAAGAAAAGTTAGTAGACTATTGCCAGAGTGGACACAGAAGTTATTTGCCTCTGAAAACTAAAAGCTCTGGAGGCCTCTCTGTGACCCCTCCACATGAGAAATAGAGCAGAGGCTGGAACATAAATGTTAATATTAGTAGGTACCAGTAGGACATCTGGAAGGAACAACATGTTATAGGGTAAGTAGTAGCTTAGGAAACAGAATGAGGAAAAGAGCTGATTTTTTTGATTGGTTGGTTGGTTTTGGGTGTTTTGTTTTTTTTTTTTGGGGGGGTAGGGGGTTGTTTGTTTGTTAAGGAAAGCAGAAACAAGTGTTGTAAAAGATCATGCAAATACGGGGAATTTTCACTAAAGAGGAGAGCTCAGGGAGCTGGCTAGATTATTTCAAGTGTAGATGCACAATATGATAGGAGGAATTATTAAGGTAACAAATACAGTGAGGTAATAATCATTAAATAGAGGTGTGAAAAGATAGATTAAAAGTTGAAATCACAGAATGATATTGTACATATAATGATTTGTCAAAAATAAAGAAATTAGAGGCAATAGCAGGAATAAAAATAACTCTGGAAATCTTTATAACTGGAAACTGGAGAATTGCTGGAAGTTTGATCTACTGGAAATAACCAGTGATTTCTAATTCCAATAGGTAAAGAAAATGCAGAAGGAACAGTATTATTATGGAAATTAGTAATATACATTAGACAACAAATCCTGTGAGTTGCAGTGGGCAATAGAATTTCAGTGCTGAGTTTCCACACCAGGCACTGAGAAACCATATCTTTGATTCAGTTTTGCTGAATAATGAGATTACAGGGTAGACCTGATGTACAATAAGAATTTTTACTTTCATAAATAATGAAGTAATTGTAGAAGAATTTATTTTGTGCTGGAGAACCACATAAATAAACTCCATGCTTAAATGTCTGCAAACGGCATCTGAAGGAATAAATTTTTGGGAAAGGGATGCTGCTGATGGCCAAATAGGCAAAACATACCATACCAAAACAGCAGACCTGGTTAACTGGTTAATGGAAATAGCTGTAAAATACACAGAAACAGATGAAAAAAACACAGATATCCAGGTGCACCAACAGTGATCTGGTTAACATCAGGATATACTGTCTGGGCTGCCTCCCAGCCAGCAGCCTCAAATATGGGGTAGGTAACCTGGAACACTGGACAAGCCTCCCTAACTGGGAGCACAGCTGTCACCCTGTGAACTGGGATGAAGATGGGAAAACTCAAAAGCACCTCTTGGGCAACAGCTCAGTTTGAGCATCACTTGGATTCCTATAGATGAGAAGTAGCTGGCTGCCTTAGCAAGAACACACACAGCTACAGAAAGAAAATTTTAATGATCTCTAGGGAACTAGGCTATGCTTCTGTAAACAAAGGCCCCTGCCAGGGAAAGCAGCCTCCCTCCCCCAAGCAAAAACGGTGCAGCAGTGGTTCACATCCAGAGTGCTCAGGCCCAGCAGCATCTAAAGCAGATGCTGCACTTCATGGTACTTGGTGTTCTCTGAGTCCCACATGTTGAGTCAATGACACTATTATTATTTCTTGTAATTTTTCATACCAGAATGATTAGAATAATGTCAGATCTGCAGTATATCCCGAGAAGGTGACGTATTTGTTACATCATATCAAGCAATCATTTATCTCCCTTGGCCTTGACATAAGAACATGTGGGACTGTTTAATGTACAGCCATACCATTCAGTCTGCTGGGGATGCATTCCTGACAACTGCAGCAATTAGAGATTCAAGGTGTAAGAATTTTCCCAATAAGAATCTGTGCAATAGCACATGGGTGCATGCTAGAACTTCAGAAATACACATAGCTAAAGTACACAGCAAAGAGCATAAGGATAGAAAGCAACTCCAAAGTAGTATGAACAACATCAACAACTGAAAGAGATGCTGGCTTTTCCACAACTGGCTTTCTGGTGTCTGGAGATGCTTTTTGCTGTCTAAAACATGCAGTACCCTGGTGACCTCACCCAATTTGTCTCAGAGCAGGTATCATTCTGATGGATCATGGTGAGCTGACCTTGGCTGGCTGCCAGATATCCATGCAGCCACCCTCCCATTCCGCCTTCTCAGAAGAATAGGGGAGAAAATAAGATGCTAAATCTCTGGGTCAAGAAAAAGACAGGGAGATGACCTATCAGTTACGATTATGGACAAAATGGACCTGATTTGGGAAAAATTAATTTAATTCATTGCCAATTAAAATAGAGTTGAATGGTGAAAAATGAGGTAAGAGACTAAAACATCTTCCTCCATCCCACTCCATTTTCCCAGGCTCAACTTCACTCCTTCTTTCCCAGCTCTCCCACCTCCTTCATCTGTCACCCCAAGCAGCACAGTGGAATGGGGAATGGGGGACTGTGGTCAGTTCATAACAGTTTGGTCAGTCCATAGCTGTTCCTCTCTGCATTTTATTAGGTAAGTATTACTCAGATAGTGTTTCCTAATTTCTCAAGTTTCTGGACAGCAGCTTAGGAGAGTGCTCTGTGAGTGTTTTTAAAAAGACATCCCAGAATAGGATTCTTACCTTAATTTCCTAAGAGAGCAATGATTTCCCCAACAGGAAGTTAGGAAGAGGCAAACGAGAAGCAACCTTGGTAAAAGAGAAAGCAAAAGGCAATGGGAGCAAAAGAACCTCCCACACGCCCTGCATTTCTGTCCTCCCATTTCTCTGCAACACCCAGCTCGACTTGCCCAGTCAACAGCATTTAGATATCAGGTTGGAAGGGTAAACGTCTGTTTTGCCAACATCCATTTTGCCAAGGAAACGGTAAGGAATAATAAATATTCTCTGTCTGGCACTGTCTTTTCTCTCCTCTAGAGATGAATGTTTGACACTGGGAAAAACTGACCATACATCTATTGATGCTCTTTTCCTTCCTTCTATTTCTGCCCCTCGGTTTATGTTAGAAGTTTGTGAACTGACTTTAAAGGGTTTTCTCTCCCATACTCTAGAAGAGCAGTTCAGCTGAATTTTAGCTATGGGGTTTCTTGCTTGAAAAAAATGTGTATTGAACAACTATAGGAAAAAAACCCTGCAGAACAGAACAGTTACAGTAAGTACATGCATTTTACTTCTAGGCTGGAATATTTAATGAAGACCTGATGGCTTAGTTTGATACCATGTGTTTTGGTTGAGGTTTACAGCTTTGGTTTCGGGGTTTCTTAAGACACAAATTTTATATATAAGATTACCCCTAATCTATTAAAATAAAGTCTTCCAAATCTGTTGAATGTTTGTACATGAAAAGTTTTTGTTATGAGAGTACAGTGAATTAATCCCAAAGAATATGACCTCAAAGAAACTATTCTGCAGAAATTGTACGATACAGTTCTTCCATGTTGGAAAAGGTCATCTTTCAAGTATTTCAATTGGCCAGAATTGTTAACTAGCAAGTAACATGAAACGTAGAAACACTGCATTAAGTCTGTGGAATGAAAGTAGCCTGTTCTTTCCAGAACAGCAGGGATTCCAAACACTAAAACGTGGGGAAACTGTTTTAAGCACATAACAATGTTTGCTTTTATGTTAGGATTAAATTCTACCTCTATTAGAAGGTATAGATTGGGTGGGAATGAGAATCATTCTTTCACAGTTGCTGGGTTAAAGACTGTCTCCGAGCAGAAGTGCTTTAGTTTCAGTTTCTTTTCCCAGCTTTCAAATACCCTGGGTGGAGTTACAGTGAATAGCAATAGTTACATTAGCCACAGAAGAAAAACATGGAGCTTCTTTCCCCTGCACCGTCAATTTCTGACAATATGTGCTTACCATAGTAAGATTTTAAAGAGCTAGAAACTAGTTTTTCTGTTTCTAGCAAAAGGGAGACTCTATGAAGGAAAATGCGACTGCAGTCTACCATAGCCCACAGCCTTACTTTTTCCTTTGTTCTCATCATTTGTTAAAGCAGGAGGCAGCTTGGCCAAAAGTAGGACAGCTGTTTTCCCCCACTAGTTATAAGAAATCTTTACTATTGCTTGTCATTAAATTTTACAGTTTAGAAAATCAAATAGTAATTTGAGGAAAGCATTTGAGGGAATGGCACTAGATTAGGCCAGATAACCAAGTGATCTTTCAGAAAACAAAAGTTTTGCTGAAAAAACCTAAGAAGTAATTTTCTTTCAGGAACACTCAGTTATGAACAAGAAAAGGTGCCTCACACTTGGGGGCCATTAGTACTAATGCCACAACTGTAGGTGAGTGCAATTCCATAAACTTAAAATTTCAGAAGAATTAATGTAATTCTCCCAGAGGAAGTGCAAGGATAAAGTCAAAGTAGATGCTATTAAGGGGAATTATTTTATTGTTTTTCTTTCTTTAAAGTTTTTGCAAAAAGTCCACATTTACTGATAGAATGTGAGATGCTCTTCCTGTCACATCCAAAAATGAACAAATTAATGGTTAATAATGCAATGAAATATATGTTATTCAGGTAATGGGCAATTGTGAATCACTTGCTTCATAATTTTGTGATTTTTTTTTTTGCCCTAAAGAATGGAAAAGGCAACCACTAAAAAAAATAAGAAATCACATTCATATGAGCATGTTGAACAGTGGACAAAAGAACAAGTCAAACAATGGACAACTGAAGTTGCTAAGATTGACCAGGAATACGCAGAAATCCTGTTTCACCAAGCTGTGACTGGCTTTGCTTTGAAGAAGATGACTAAAGCAGATCTTGTGGAAATGGGCATACCTCATGGGCCTGCTTTTCAAATAATGTACTTCCTGAAAGACCACAATGTTCTAGATAAAGGTTCAAACCAGGCTGTGAAACAAGAAGGCACTGAACAGAGTTTTGATGGAGGAGGAAAAGATGGAGAAATGGCAAAGAATGAGTGCAAGAAGGACTGTGAATCACTTAATTCCAATGTACTGAAGGATTCTAAGATGGAGTCCATAGAAGACACAAAAGCAACTAAGTCAGCTGGCAAAAAGAATGTATCAGATGAGCCACTGTCAAGCAGCCAGCACCCAGCTGGAAAGATGTGTATGCCATATCCTTTTGATAATTACAATGATGGTACTCGATACATACAGTATAATATTCTTAATGTCCCTGAAACAGGGGCATCCAATCTCATGGATCCAGCACATGAATTCAAATTATTTATCAATACTAAGAATGCACGGGAAGATGAACTCATGATAAAATTTAGCAATGAAGTATTTCGATTTGCTGCAGCCTGCATGAACTCCTGCACAAATGGCACCATTCATTTTGGAGTACATGACAATCCACATGGGAAAATTGAAGGAATAAAAGTTACCAACCAAAAAGCCTATGTTGACCATTTTAATGTTTACATTGAAAAGTACTTTAATAAGCCCTACACTGACATTGCAAAACGTTGCATTAGACCACCGAGATTTGTGGAAGTATTACTACAAAATGGAACCCCATCAGATCTCTTTGTCATTGAAATAGATGTTGTTCCCCAACACTGCCTCTGTGATACAAAGTACTTCTGTACCAACATATATGAATATAAGAAGAAGAGCTGGAAAAATGCCATCTTCATCCGGGATGGAGCTAGTTCCAAAAATATTCACAATACAAAAGAATTTGAAAAATTTAAAGGGGCTTTGGCAACTTTAGCAGATGATCGTAAGAGAGCAGAAGAAGAACATAACTTAAAGCCAAAGAAGACACTGAATGAAGGACTAAAGCTAGTTAGTCTGCTCACAGGTAACAGGGACTCACTAGATTGCTCTTACTATGACTACTACATTTTGGTAACAAACAAGTGCCACCCAAATCAAACTTCACACTTGGACTTTTTACATGAAATAAAGTGGTTTGCTGTGCTTGACTTTGATTCTGAATCAGAAATGAATGGTGTCTTCAAGACTTACAAGCAAAATCGAAATGCCAAACTTCACTTCCCAGATTACTATGAACACATGGGGGGTTCAGTTTCTGAACAAGCTAAAAGGCTAAAACTACATCAGGACACCAACTGGATTTTCTGCAATGGTGGATCAGACTTCAAAGGCAATAATGAATTGCCACTGGATCCTGCTTCATGGCAACGAGACAGAGCTGCTGCTGTCAGAAAAATGATTTCCTTTCTTTCACACAAAGATGTAAAGCAGAATGGGAAGTTTTTAATAGTGTTTCTTTTGCTTTCTATAGTAGAAGATTCAGCAGATCCCCTTAGTGAAACCTTTATGTCATTTTACCAAGAATTAAAGGGACTAGAAGACATGATCTGCATTTGCATTGGTGCAGGTACATACCAGCGATGGAAAGATCTTCTGCGTGCTAGAGGCATCAGTGAGGAATCACTCTCAAAGAAATGTGTTTCTACTCTAACGCTGGAAATGGTAAATGGTACCATCATAAAATTAACATCAGATATGCAGTCTTCTGAAAGACTTCTGCCCTCTGTTAATCATTCTACCGTTCGCCTTCCAAAGAAGAAAGAAGACTCCATGGCAGCATTAGAAATACTTTGTGAAAATGAATGCAAAGACACAGAAATAGAGAAGGATGCAGCTAGATTTCAAAATTTCCTGAAAGAGCAAGAAGAAGAATTTTATCGAGGTGGTAAAGTATCATGGTGGAATTTCTACTTTTCCTCTGAAAACTATACTTCAGATTTTATCAGAAGGGACAGTTATGAAAAGCTTGAAGACCTAATTGTGGCTTCATCTGACAGTGCTAATGAATCACCTGTAAAAATTATCAACCTTTACCACCACCCAGGCTGTGGTGGGACAACATTATCTATGCATATCCTTTGGAATTTCCGGAAGCAATTCAGATGTGCTGTTCTGAAAAATAAACCAAGTGATATTGGAACACAGGTGGTAACTTTACTCACCTGTGGAGCAAATGACAACACAGGCTATTTACCAGTATTACTTCTTGTGGATGATTTTGAAGAGCAAGAAAACATCAGTGTGCTGCAGAAAGAAATTCAGACAGCTATAACAGAAAAAGGTCTTCGGTATGCAAAACCTGTAGTGGTAATTCTAAACTGTATGAGATCTCAGAATCCTGATGAAAGTTCAACCATCAATTTCTTGAACAGTGTTTCTTTAAAACAAATGCTTTCTGAAAAAGAGCAAAGGGCCTTTGACCAGAAACTAGAATATATTGAAAAGGTGCATTCAAATTCTGCTAGTTTCTATTCATTTATGATTATGAAGAAAAACTTTGATCCACAGTATATAGAAAAAGTGGTAAAAAATACTTTGCATAACTTGGATACTGCCTCTAAACCAGCACAACTTGTTTGCTATCTAACACTGTTAAACTCGTATTTAATAACATCTACTATTTCATTATCACTATGTGAAGAATTTTTAGGAATTAGTTCTCACAACATAGGCTGCAATAAAGATAAATTAATAGAAAAGATGGGAATTTGTTCCAATATTCTAAGATCTGATCAGGTACATGAACACATGAGATATAAAGGTCTTCGTATTGTTCATCCATTGATAGCATCTCACTGCCTAACAGAATTGAAACTAACCTATGGCCTGTCTAAAAGTGAAATTACATTAAAGTTGTTGAAAGAAGATTTATTGTTAAAGGAAAACAAATTTGTTCGTGATATACAAACCCTGCTGATTACTAGGCAGCGCAAGGAACATGGTGATGAGTCTGACACATCATTTTCCCCCTTAATTGAAGCCATTCATAAGGAAGAAAAGCGTGGTAATGTGGAACGTGTGTTAGAACAAGCATCTGCTAGATTTGAGCAAAATGGTTACATTTGCCAAGCCCTAGCAAGATTCTACATTAAAGAAAAGAAATTTGACTCTGCATTACACTGGGCCAAAGCAGCCAAAGAAAGAGCAGAACACAATTCATACATATCAGATACACTAGGTCAAGTCTTTAAAAGTAAGCTAAGAGACTGGGTAGAGTGCAAAGAAAAGAGTGCAACCCTCACAGCTGGGAAATTGGAATCTCTGCTAGAGCTTGCTGAGAATGCTTCACAGGCTTTCCAAGAATCTCAGAGGCAAGCTGAAAATGCAGTCAATGAACAATATTTGCAGCATCAAAAACTTAGAAGAAAGTTTCAAGTGTACAATACTGCTGGCTATCAGGGAGAAATAGAAACTGGTCTTTATGTTATTGATGTCCTTTGGCATATCCCTTTTTTCAGCAAAGAAGACTTACCGTGTAGAAAAAATATGACAAACTATCTGTCAGGAAACAGTGTTTTGAATGTAGAAAACCCCAGCACAGACAGTGAAATGTTCAAGGTTCTTAAACATTATTCCAGCTTTTTATCTAATTTGCGATCAAGGTTGAAAAGGGCATTTGACTTTTTTGAAGACTACTTTGTGTTTTTCAAAACACAGACCAGAGAAAAAGAAATGGTTGAAGCAAAATTGTATGGGAAGGTTCAAGAATGCTTTACCAAATACACAGAAATATTTTGTGATATCAGTTTTGAACAACTGAAATGTAAACAGGACTCAGAGATGCCCATTTCTCAGTATATAGAAGCATACAGGGATGCTGTGGAGGCTTCCAGAGCAGACTCATTTTCTGGCATTTTGAAATACCTCCACAGAAATCACAGAAATGCTGACAGAGAAGTAGAAGACATAGTAGAAGCATATGCAATTTTGTGTGAGAAGGATGAACAAGCAACTCAGAAAGACAAACAGAATTTGATTTTGGCAAATGTTGTTCTTAACTGCATTAAACCTACATCCACCAAGTTATGTCATTCTAAGGAGTTGAAGAGTCTGCTTATAAGCATTCTACAGAGAGTGGAACAAACTTCATGGTGTGTAGAGCCTTTTTTCCTAGCCTCCTTGTTGTTCTGGCCCCAAAATATAAAACAACAAAATGAAGATTCCAGGAAAATTAAAACTTTTGTTAAATGCTTAAGTGAGTCTTTCAAAGAGCTCTATGGAACCATGCATCATTCAAGGCAGCCTCTGGCTCTTTTCTATCTGGCAAAAGGCAGTGGTCTGAACAGATTTGTTCACAAAGGAAAAATAGATCAGCTTTTTAGTTCCCTTCCAGAACAGGAACTGAATTCCCTTTGGCAGAGTGGAAATATCTGGAAGAATCAGACTGTTCAAGATCTTTTGCTTCCTCTGATTGGAACAGCTGAGGGTAATGTTATCTACATAGACTATGGCAGAAATGAAAACTTAAGGATACCAGTGGAGCCTGTTCCCTCATGCCCAGTGAAAAATGACCCAAGCATAAAAAGAGTGTCTTTTTACCTTGGGTTTTCCATTGCTGGTCTCCTGGCATACAACACACAAAGTCTATCATTAAAAAAATAAGTATTTCAGTTTCTTAGCTACAAGGCTTTTTCAGGGAAAAAAAAAATCCTTTAACTAGTTTTTGGGTTGGGGGATTTTTTTTTTTGCTTTCTTTTTGGTTAGTAATTGCAAATTACAACCTCAGGCTCTCCATTGTATTTCCTCCCTCACTATGTTAGTCTTTCAAACCCATGCAGAATTATCTCTACTGTCAGAACTGCTGTTTGGACAGTCAGTCAAATGGAAATGTTGGTGTAGCTAGTTCTGCAGACTGGTTATTATTCCCCAAAGTTCTTCAGTTGATAGCAACATGAGAAATCATAAGGAAAAAAAAGTGAATTCTGAAAAAAAGAATATTCTGAAGATATTATTTTTAAATGCTATCACTTTTGAGAACCCTGCTGCTTTGCTATTTTGCCATTGCTTGCAGATGTCTCACCACAATTTTCATATTCTTGTAAAAGTAATGTAAGAACAAGGAATGTATGTTAGAAACCATATATCATATAACATTTCCTGATGCTCCATTCTATCTAGTGTCATCTTGGCACAAGGATAATGTGAAAGGCCATTCAAATGCAAAGCAGCAGGGTTTTTTTCTGTTGTTATTGTACATGCCTGAGTAATGTAATGCTTGTTTATATGACACTCTATGAATAGCCAAAATGTACGTCTTGTGAGAGGACAGAAGCATTGGTCTCCTAACTTCTCAGAGCATTTCTAAATATGTGATTATTAAAGATACCGCTACTTTCTGCTGTACTATGAAAGCACCTACTGTTTTGCATTTGATGTCCATAATAATAGATTTTGTTCTGTTACAGTGGGTCTGTTTCTGCTCTATATAAAATTGATCCAGTTTGGTCATTCCTTTGCTTGTAGTACTTTAGTTACTTCCAGTGATAGATTTCACATCAACTTTGATCCTTGCAAAACCCAGGCAATTTAAATGCTTAAAGTGGTCATTGATTGCATTGCCTTTCTCATGTGTATAAAACTGCCTGCTATGTTTAAACACAATTAACTTTCAGGAAAAAAAAAGCAAAATATTTTGGTGTGAAGCACCAGAACCAAGAAGCTACTACTGTCTATGAGCATATGATTCATGCAAACCAGTGAAGTTCAATGCAATTACCTGCCTGAAGGAGGTCTGCAGAACAACTCTTTCTTCACCCCAGAAGTTCTTTTTGCTCTTCAGGAGCCAGGCAAAAACAAGTGGCATCTCAATAGGCTCATAAAAACAAATTGACAAATAGAATAAAGCACTGGACCACTCTGCTCTAGTGCAGCTCTTATTTTAGTAGTAAATACAGATAAATAGTTCTATTATACAATCCTGACTGCTTTTTAACTCCAGCCAAAATGTATTTTGCTTGGCAAGGACACTCACTTATTTTTAACCTGTATGTGCTTTGTATACTGTATACTTTTATTTCAGATAAGAAAGAAGAAAATATAAGAAAAATATTAATGAAAATATAAGAAAAATTTTAATGAAAATTTATTTTTTATTCTGGATCTCAGGATACTGCTGTACAATCTATCAAGGAGTAAAGTATTTGATCTTTATTTGCTATGTCTTCATGGCAGTTGGAGATTTCAGTCTTCATCTCAGCCAGACACACCCCCTAAGAGCTGCAAGTATATTTATGTGCTCAAACTCAGCTAAGCTGTACAGGGTGGCACATTGGGCACTCCTACAGGGTGTTGTGGTGGGCTGCTGAGGGGTGCTCTGAGGTGGGGAGGCCATGAACCCTCCTGGGCTGGTGGCAGGCCCTTCCAGATAACTTCAGCACTGGGGTGAGCACCCTGTCACCCACCAACCTCTGCCATTCAGGGGAACCCAAGGCAATCCGACAAGTTTGAGAAAGTGTAGCCACTGTGATGGGCAAGAGAAGTGATGGGAAGAAAGGTATTTCCCTGTGTTTGCTGAGTTGTTTGTCTTCTTGGTTTCTCAATTCCTCAATCAGTCATTTAAGGTTGCAACTGGCAATAAACTAAGTCAAACTCCCCAAGTCAAGACTGTTTTGCCTGCAACACAGGTACGTTTACTAATAACCCTTGGCATCTGGCACATTGTATTACATGCTAAACACTGCACTTTATACCTTAGTTTACAGAAATAGAGATTTTATTATTTGTATACAGTAGTCTGCTTGTTATAAAATTGTATTTTTAGCAGTAGTTCAATAATAAATGCAGATATTTGATAACATTCTTAATTGCACAGCATGGAACTGTATTTGATTATATATCACACAAAAAGGCTGACAGATTTGCATTTCAAAAGAATTTTCTATTTTCTACTACTTTGTAAGATTTTCTGCATGGCTTGTGACTTTATTGATCATTGTATTTTGAAAACCAGGCTCTTCCATTCCCAATACCTACCTCATATGTATTTTGTGTTAATTAAAGCCAAAAGGCTCATTAGTCTCCAAATGTGAGGTCAAAGAAAAACATATATTGTATTGCATATGTTAAACTACTCTACCAGCTTTTTCCAGCATGCTCAGGATGTTTTTGGTTTTGTTTTTTTTTTTTTTTTTTTTTTGGAGTGGTGTTAAAAAATATTTTACTCTGCTAGAAGAAAAAATGTAGATGTAAGGGGAAATTTGTCTGCACAGGCCTTATTTTGTCAAGTTGCAAGGCCTGAAAAGACTGCCGTGCAAGTGCGGGCCATGTGGCTATATACAAACTCAGGATTTAACAGCAGGGTCCATACACAGGTGACAGCCCCAGGAGTTGCAGAAAAAGAACTGGGAAACAGATAACAGAAGGTGATCAAACAAGAGGCAGATATGGAGAGCTGTGATGCTCAAGGGAAAGGAGCTGAATGGATCACAAGGGGGAAGGGAAGGGAAGGGAAGGGAAGTACTCTGAAGTACTCTGAACCATCCATTCTGTACCAACACAATGCAGTCAAACTCAGGGCATGCTAAATCTCACATCATAGGCTGTGCTCAGGCAACTTCTGCCTCTTCTCTTGTCAGAGGTACAAATGATTGCTCAGAAAGCAAATACTACTCANAGGGAAGGGAAGGGAAGAGAAGGGAAGGGAAGGGAAGGGAAGGGAAGGGAAGGGAAGGGAAGGGAAGAGAATACTGCTCAGGCTGAAGACTCTCAAGATTGCAGCCAGAGCAGGGACAGTAGGACTCATGAGGTAAGACAGAACAAGGAAATTCTCTAGAAAAGAGAAAATACAGTGTCTTCTAGCAGATAAAGGACTTCTGCAAAGAAGTGGATGAAAAGGAAGGTAGAAAAATGTTCTCCATGCCCAAGGTGGCCATGGAGCAAGAGTAAAAACATACCACAGGAAAGATTCAAGCTATAACACCAAAAAAAAAAAAAAAAAGGATCAGTAAAAGTGATGTACTGGAATAGGCTAGGGAAAGCATCCACAAGTGACATCTATCTGTTCAACACCAGAGGATATCCTCTTAGAAGCAGAGATGAAAATTATGCAAAGAATGTGTCTTCCAAAACGCAAGTAATTCAATGTCAAAGTATGTGGCATGAGCTCATTTTTTCGCTTTAGAGGCCATTGTGATTACAGACTGTGATAGTCTTGTCATCAGAACCTCTAAAAACTCTAAACCACTCTGAGATTTGAGCACATCTTTGCAAGAGCATAAGATTTGAATAAAGCATATTATTATTTCTATGGATATTTCTTTATAATGACTATCTACACAACAGGAAAAACCCTCTTTTCATAAATTTTAGTGGGTAGCCATATGCACCACATGTGTTACCACATCTGGTAATGCCTGAACTGAAATCCCAGGTCTGTCATTTAGTCTCTCTGTGATGTATGGAAAGCAATTTCATGCCAATATTTCCGTCTGTGAAATGAAATTAATTCATATGTACTCATACGACAGATATAATAATAACTTAGCATTTGTATGTTAAAATTTAACACATTGCTGCTGCGTAGTCCTCCCCTTGCCTCTGCCAGCTACAAGGAGCAGTGTCTCTGGTACTCACACTTCACGCTTTTATTTCAAACCAAAATGGTTCTATAGAACAAATGTACTTCTGTTTATTTCTGGGTTCTTGGGAGTTTTTCTCACACAAAAGTGTACGAGACTTAAAAGATTCAGGACTGAGATAAACTGATACATCTGCGGAATGGGAAAATTAGGCAGGAGGAATTTTATCAAAAATGAGCACTGAGTTTATTTCCTGGGCGCTGATGCACGGCAGCCGCAAGGGAGATGCTTCACACACCTCAGCCCCACGGGGGCTGGCTGAGGGATGTACCTGGGGGCTCGTGGGACGCCCGGCGTTTCGCGCGGCAGCAGCAGCGAAGGCCCCGCAGGGGCGTTCCCGGGCAGCCGGGGCCGGGCGGGCCCCGCAGGCGGCGCTGCTGCTCCGCGCCAGCGCGGCGGGCCCGGGGCGCTGCGGGCGCTGCCGTCAGCACACGGACATAGCCACCAAAGGAGGGATGCTTCACTCAGCTCTCACACTCCTGCAGAGGTGTGCCCCAGCTGTACGGCTGACGGGGTGCCGATGACGAGACTGTCGCAGTCTGTAGTCACAATGGCCTCTGAAGGGCTCTTGCCACGTACTTCGGCCGCCCTGCGTGAGACAGAGATGGAAAACGCCATGCCCACGGGGGAGGTCCCACAGCCATGGGGAACTCGCTGCAGAAGCTGCACACGGGCACACACGAGTGAAACCCGTGGTGAGTGGATCAGGGCCTTCCCCTTCCCCACAGCATCGAAAACCCATGTGAGTTACTAGCAGTGGTTCCGGCGGGGGACTGGCCGTGGACCTGTGAGAGGGTGTCACCTGTGCCAGGACCGTGGCAGATGTCCCTCTCCATCGCTGCCACCGTTTGAGCAGATGCTGAGCAGAAGGACCAGAGACCGACGGGGCTACAACGAGTGACACGGACTTTGTCTAATCACAAACACCCATGTTGGGAAGCTTCTCACAGGGCCCGATCCAGGTGTCAGTGTGGAAAGAGTTAACGCATCCTAAGCGATGAGAGTGGCTGGGCTCAGCTGGAGGGACTTATTTGCTCAAAAAGAATGAGGGAAGCCAGCACCACAAGAAGTTTTTCACTGGGCTGATTCCAGCTAGAAGGACTCTCAGTGAAAGGAGTGTTGTCTGCGAAAAATCCATAATACTTATTTGAGGAGTCTGTTGCAGAAAGCTTTTTCTGGTTTGCCTTTGCCTTTTGGAACTACAAGTTTTCACTTTATGTAACCTGTCACAAGACGACTTCTGACTTCCTGTTTGTAGGCACTTGCTTGTTCCTCGCTGTTGCTTAAAAGCTCAGAATGAAAACCATTCTCTTTCCTACTCAGCAGCTGTGTTCCCTGAGAGCAGTTTAGGGCTCCACTGCTTCTTGCTGAGCCAAACTGTAGCATCAGCTTCAGTCCAGCTATGGTTGCATTGGGAGAGGTCGGGCTTCACTGCACATGGGAGAGTAAAGGAGAAAGTTGCAATAGCTAAGAATATAGTAACAGTCATGAATTAATAATTATAAAAAGAAGTGAGGAAGAAGGGAAAAAAGGAGACCTGTTTTTGTGCTAACTTCCCACCTTCTTCAGTGATAATTCCTGTGTGTAAGTCTTGCAACTGAGGGAAATGAGAAAAGAACACAAACTGACTGGTTTAGTTCAAGCAGTCAAGATGGATCCAGGTTATGCAGACAATAGGATGTGTGTGCTCCAATGAAACAAAACATAGGAAGAGTTACAAAAAATACTCAGATATGAGTTACCACTTCATGATAACTGCCCAGGGGACTGCATAGCAGAGAAACAAGAAAAAGCAGCTGAGGTCCTTCATAAAACTCCTGTTGGCATCAGTGTATGGATTTCAAAATAATGATGATCAGTGATGACGATCATTTGCGAGTTTCATGTTAATATACAGACCTACTCTTCCAAAAGGCCAAGTAGAAGGCAAAGATAGAGCAGGTATGAGAGCCTAGTCAAAAGGAGAAACAAAATGGTGTTTTAAAATCCTGCCTAGTTAAGCTGTTTATAACTAGTCTTGCAAGTAGGGTTTTTATATTAGAACCAATCTTTATGGTTAAATTTCTTCAATCTGCAGTTGTCATGAAAAGGCCAGTAGCAAAAGAAACAAAATGAGCATAATAGCAAAGAGAAATCATCTTTCTTGAGAACAAGTTGAAATGTCAAAGGCTTAGGGTCTACAGTGTGCTGATAAGATACAGCGTTGTGTGAACTTTCCCTGCCAGAGCCATCCATCTCTATTATCACAGCCTGGAGATGGTTCTGTGTCAACTTTGCATCTGCATCAGTAACTCATTCTGTTCAGCCATCTGTTCCACAGACATCAAACTGTTAAGAAGCCCCAGTACAGCACAATCTAGTCCAGTAACACAGAAACAGAATAGAAAAGATCTCATTACCATTTGAATTCACAGGCTCTCCTGTGATACACATACAATATTTTTTTTATATTGACATGAACATGGTAATTTGGTGAGTAAATTCTCAGTTATAACAAAAGGATTAAAATCAAACACTTAATATGCAACAGCTTTATTCAGAGGCAAAATAGTTACTGAGTTAAACTAGGATTTAAGATAGTTGTTTCTCATTTTGCAGGCTTTAACTGAGTTAAGAAAACATTCATGTTAACTAGGATGACTATTACATATTGTCCATTTTAACTTCTGAAGATTTCACCATTAACTTATCAAAATGAGATAGGCATTTGAAAGCTAAGCTCTCAAAAGAAAATTATGACAGTAGATTGTTAGTGCAATTTGAGTTTTCTTGTTTTGTTTCTATTTGTTCAAGTCTCTATATGATGGAAACTTCGGAATTTTTATTTTGATTTGCCATGTTGTCTTTCTAAATTAATATGTCCCAGGAGCTTATAAAGTTATATCTGCCTAATTCAGTGGCTTTTGGTATTTTTTCCTAGGTTTATTAGCACTATAGAGCTAGGATAATTAAAGGCCAGAGAGCTGGATTCCATTCTGGCCTGTAAATCTTCAACAGAACTGGTGCTGAAGTTTCAATAACAAAATCATTATTGTGAATGATTACTGAGCCAGAGAAAACCATTGATTGACATTCAGATTCTTAACTGAATTTGCAGATGCTGCGAAGTGAGAAGATTTGGTGGGAGGTCTGTGAGTCATTGAGACAGGATCTTAGTCTCACAGTTTTAGAGAGCTCTCCTTCAGAGAAGCACTGCAGTCCAGCATTGCTTTTGGGCTTGAGGAGACAGGGACTGAAGAATCGTGCAGGAGCAATGTGCTCAAGCCTCGTTCAAAGGAAAATGAATGCTGTGTTTAAAACAGTAATCCCTTTCGCTAATTAACCTGTGATCTGATTGGTAAATTAGCCTCTATGAAGTTTTTGCTACCACAGCTCCAGAATCTTGACAATCTAAGGGCTTTTATTTTTAAAAGGAGTTCTTCCAGGAGGGAGGCAAAGATTCTGCTGTATACATTGAATCCCTTTTACTCTTAACACATTATGAAATGTAATCATCTCTTGTGACATAGTGTCCTCTGAAGAGCTGGATATACAGCCTGATACAGTTTGGGACTGTGCAGCATGCATGCCATTAGATATACTATACTCTAAGCCATGTGTTTGATTCTATTATGTTCTAAAGGTTTAATACAACCTTTTTGTTTTTACATGACACTCTGACCTGCTCACATATTTTTAGTCCGCAGAGCCTGTCTTTGGAGTTGAAACTTGCTCAGCCTTGTAGCATATCTTTCATTTCACCTCTATCTTTGTTTTATATAACTCTCCCTACACTGTCTCTGGGGAAGAAATACAGCAGACTTGTGTCCCCCAACAGAGCTGTGGTCTCTAAGGAAACCTGTGCATTAATTAAGGAATAGTATAATGGGTATGGTTTTGTTTTGTTAACCAGTGCCCCAAGGAGCATCATTTCACTTACATGAGTATTTTACCCCCTCCCCCCACTAGCAAATATCAGCATATTTCTGTTAACTGTTCTGTGGGTATGTTCAAAACAATACTTAGGAGATAAAATTTTGTCTTTTGAAATAGCAAGCAAATTGGCACATGAATTTAATTTCTGTAGTAACTTGGCACTGTCTTCTCCAGTTACTGGTTGTTGGCCTCCCCCTCAAAATGTTCTAGTATTGAAGCCAACACCCATGGCCACACACTGGGTGTGCTTGGCAGCTGCAGGGCCCAGATGCCAACCACTGGAATGCATTTTACGTACCAGTGTCTCTGCCTGTGGCTTGGTTTCTTGGCCAGACTTTAGCAAAGTCTCTTCTCTGGACTCATCTGGCTCCAGTGCCTGCTGGCTGCTCTTGCAGCTGTGGAACTGAAGCAAAAGCAGCTTACAGAAGATCTGTCTCACCGTTCCAGAAATCTCTTGCTTGCACCATCTCACAGCAAGATACATACACTGAGTCCTTTTAGCATGTGCAAGAAAGATGTCCCACTTGCCTGTATTCTTTGTGTAGGACCACATGTATGGATTGACAGGGGTCTGAAAGGACAGAGCACCCTGAAGAACCTGAAAGACACCACTGAAACCTACTTTTTAATGTCAGACATGGAAACCAGCATCCATTAAAGTCCCAAGAGAGGTAGACCTGCCAGAGACTCCCAATTTCTCTATCAAATGTCTATTTCAAGTTTCTTCTAGCTAAGGCTCCTGAAAAGAACAGTATTGGCTCAGCATCAAATATTTTGCACATATGGACTTACAAAATTCTCTTCAGCAATTAGTGGTGATATAGGCATGGATTTATCTCTACTATTTAACAACATAGGAAGGCAGGCAGGCAGGCAGACAGGTAGGAAGGCAGGCAGGAAGGCAGTCAGGCAGGAAGTAAGGCAGGCAGGAAGGGAGGATGGGAG
>VZRZ01003662.1:39623-68971 GCA_013398175.1 Climacteris rufus | reverse complement strand
GAAGGAAGGAAGGAAGGAAGGAAGGAAGGAAGGAAGGAAGGAAGGAAATCCACCTGGCAAGCAAGAGCAAGCTGTCTTTTTGTCTGGATATATTTAACAAGTAAGAGAGAAGACTGTATTTCCACAGAAGATCAATTTTGTTGTAAAAATTAAAAATACAGCTTATTTCCGTAAGTTATTTACTGAGTAACTTTTTGTAGAATAATTATTAATATTTTATATTTTGTATTACTTCCAATCTTAATGCTTTCATTGTAGCATTCCACTGTGGTTGCTCCGCTACAGCACCCTCTAGACTTGCACCTTTTCCTGGAAAGCTGTCAGCTCCCTAAAGTCATGCCAAGCCGAACACTGCAAGTGTGTTTTGCTGCACGCCCACAATACAAAAATTGCCTTAGCTGCAGTTACATGCCTCTGACTCCTCTAGAGAAACACACAGCTTCTGCTAAGAAGCTGAAGTAAGAAAATACGGATTTATCAAATACTGAAACAGTCACCAAGCTGATACTGAATTGCATCCATTGACTGAATTACATTTAAGTATCTACAACACTACAGGAATTAATTTTACACCCCTTGTTTGTACTTGCTTTGGTGTGCACAAGGATAAATTAATTGAAGGGTAATCTCAACTCCCCAGGTTATATTTAAGAATGGCTGTAACTTGAAAAAGTGCACAGTTAGTTAACCATCTCATCTTTTGAATTGTATTTAAGAACAATTATATTGACAGTAGAAGAACAACATATCTGGTACATACACTTTTGGACCATGTGTGCACACACAGGATTTAAAAGGTGTGTAAGGTATTACTACATGCTCATCTAGGAGCTGTCCTTTAGGGAGAAAATATTAATTTATGTTATTTTTTAAAATAATATTGTTCAAAAATATAACCAGTTATTATGGAACCGATTATTTTCTGCCTTAGCACTGATATAACTATGTCTTGTAACCATATTTATTTCAGTGCTGTAACTCCTGTTGACACTGGTGCCACTGGGAGCATCATTATCTACTGGTGTTGTAAGCAATCACTGTGCAGATTTTTCAGCATACTTCTTTTCAATGACTTTTTTTTTTAAATAGCCTTAAAATATAAAATTGGTTAGGTCTCTCTGCGATCTAAATGGGAGTTTCTCTCCTGAGGTTTAAGCTAGAGGAAAAAAGATAGTCTTATGATTCAGTGCAAGCATTGGAAAAAGAGGGAGGAGGTGTAGTAAAATGGCAAGAGGCCAGTGAAAACTTCAAGGGGAAATAAAACATAGAAACATGACAACATAAAGAATTCAATGTAAGTCAGTCAAGGAAATCAAACTACTTGTCCATGTTGATGTGCTATAAATCTGCTGAGAAAACCTATATGTTATTACAAACTAAAGAATGATCCACTCCATTTTTAGCACTCATTGAAAAGCAAGCAAGAGATAAAGTCACTCTAAGAAAAACTTTGTGAATAATACTGTAAACATTTTAATGACACATAGAAACAGTTTTACCTCTCTAGCCTGAGTGTTAGATCATAAAGGCTCAAAAATGTTATGACAAATATAACTTTACTTCTGCTCTCTCATTAATTCTTACTACAGCAGAGAAAGATTTCAGCACAAATTCAGACTAAAAATTTTGAGGCAATTTAGTTTAGCCAGAAGGGATATCAGAAGAGAAGGTGAAGTGCAGAACATGATGATGTAGACAATGTCAATTAGACATCTGTATTTTGGTTCTTATAATCCAAAGAGTATATCAAGTGAAATTAATAATAAAGAATGAGAATCAGTGAGTGATGTTTCTACACAGTGAATGCCTGAAGCATGCTACTGGAATATGTGCTGAGACAGAAAGCTTTACGGTATTTTTTGTAAAATGGTTCAAACATTTATTGGCATCATATAGATGTTTTCTATGAGGTCAAGGAAGCCAAAATCCATCACACATATCCACCTTGGTAAGGAACACAAAAGCTCTTTATGGATATATATTAGTCTGAAAGGTCTGTTATGACTCGGATCTCAGTGATCAGTGTTCCCCTTCTGGAGAATTTGATTTTCACTATATTTAAGTATATTGCCATGATTGTGTACCTGTTTATCAAGATTTACATTACACACTTTCTCTTAATTTAAATGCCTGGAAAGGAAAAATATAGATCTATGTGAACATAAGCTTCTTTTCACCAGGTGAAAGTGAGAGCAATATAAAATTACTTGTGGGGGCATTAAGTCTGCTTGAAGCTTGTGCCAATTGGTTAGCCAATCATTTCGCTTTGACAAAAAGGATAAAATAAATAAAAAGCTGGAAAAAAAACCAGTGAATAATCTCAGGGAACTTTTTTTAATTACTCCCCAGTGACAGAAAAGTCAAAACTTTCATTATATAAGTTTGTTGTGGTTCAACAAATCAGGTTCCTTCTCACTTTGGTATTTCAGCTATTCTTTGAGCCCACTTGCATCTTCACATGCATAGAGATATTTGGCACATGGATCCAATACTTTAAGCAGCAGAAGAGAAATGGAGAACTTACAGAGATGTTATAGGCATCACAGAGGAAGGGTAAGGGTAAATAACAGGCGTATTCTCTTGATTTCTGGTATTAAGAGAGCTCAACTCATAAGCAGACCTACTTAATATTTTAAACATAAACCTCTGAGGAACTGATATTCATGTTTCAGTGAGTACCCTGACATCACGCCACAAGAGAGTTAGAAAACATACGATACAAGCCACTGTAGTGTTCACTATAGCATTTTCTGACTAGCATATAAAATGGAAGCCTAGACATAAGCAGCAATCTAACAGTGTTTCAACCAGTTTGAAAGGGCTGATCTTGGTAGTACTACTACTGATTATGGTAGTATCTTAACCCTTCCTTGCTTACAGTGTTGTTTCATTTCAGTAACGTGAAGCAGTCTTTCCATTCACACATTTGAAAAAATAAAATAAAATCCCTCTGGTGTGGAATGGTAGAATGAAGACAGCAGGGTCTCCTTGCACTAGTTTTACTTCTGTAGAAGTGCATTACTTCAGTGGAAGCAATCCTAGATTCATGCTAGTTATCCTCCTTTGAATCAGAAAGACTAGAAAAAACAGGCAATGCATTTCAACAATATACAATAAAATCAAAGTAGATATACCTCTTTCTCTTCTCCATTTTTCATACAAATTATGGAGGCATACAGTACTGGTCATATTTGACGGTTAAAATGAACAATCTTGTTTATTCTGAATGAATGTGAAGGATCCAAGTGACCTATTACAGTAAAATTTGCTTGTGATCCCTAGACAAATTGTCCTTCCCTAGTAGACAGCACAGGTGTCCATAAGCAGTTGCATATACATTCAATGTAGATGTAAATGTTCATAGATATTGTATATGTGATGTATCTCCATATACAGTTTCACAGTACGTGGATAGATACTGTGTATACGTACAGTATTATCTTCATAGATGTGTGTACAATATCTCGGTGCTGTTACCTAGGATGGACAGATCACATTCTGTCAGTTGTGTAATGAAGGGATGGTATTACATGGTGAATAGGAAATCTGTTGGACTTAGAGCACAGTCATTTGCAGCAGGGCAGCTTGGATACATCTCCTGTTTCTCAGAGGCAGCAACAGCGGTGGGAGTAAACCTCAGTAGACAAAGATTTTGTTCCCATTCTTTCTGCCTCATCCCTGCTCATTTTTCTCCACACTACTTAGAGAAATTATTCTTTTTTTTACATTGTCGCTTTATCTAGTCCAGCCCTGAACCTTTACTGGTTTTTCATCTTCTCTAATATTCTTAGCCTGGAACTTTCTGCTGAGTGTGCATGTGTATACATGTGTCTGCACATGTGCAACTGTCAGAAATGTTCCTTTATATTTATTACATTATTGAACCTTCGAGATAAAATGCCTGTTAAAACGAAGGGGCCTCATCTAAGTGCAGTCTTTTAGAGCCCAGCATGGGTTTTACAGCTCACAGAAGCATGCAGTCTGACCGTATTTTTCTTCTTTCATGGAGGAACAGTGCCTAGCAATTGCTGGTTTTGTTTGCTGGAGTTCACATCTCCCAAAGCAGTTCAAAACAGAATGCAAAGGAAAGTAATGTGCTACCAGAGAAAGGAATATGGAGAAGTTAAATAGTTAATTTTTAGTAGGCACAAATCACATTTCCATCAAGTGCAAGCAGTCAGCTGTTATTGTAGGTCACTAAGATACAATGAATTATTTTCTGCAGTTCGTGGAAAACATTAGGCAGCTGTAATAAAGTCAATGGTATTTCCTTCCTTACTGAAACATTACTTCAGCAAATCCCCCTGTTTTGTTAAAACAGCATTTCATGCTTGATAAAATTTCATTGATTTTTTTCTTTCTTTTTTCTTTTTTTTTAGATTTCTTTTATTGATTGTTGCAGATACAGAAAACATTGAGAGAAAAAAAATCAGAAGTGACTTTTCATGTTCAGGTGCATGACAATTGATCTGGACTAAAAAGACTGTAAATGGAAGGGGGAAGGGAGCACTTCAGTAGCCTTTATATAACATAGATATTCAGTCCAGGAAACACACCACAACATAAATGTCTTTTTAAGACATTAAAGCTCAACTTAAACAAAAGCTAGAGTATTTTATATCATAGTTCACCACATTTATTTTTCCTTACATATTTATCCATGGTTTATCTGTAGTAACATACAAAGTTATGTTTTCAAATTTTATCTGCTTTATAAGCGTCTATTTAAACCCTGCATGAAGGATCTTTAATAAATCCCTTTAGGTCATACATCTTTTTCTCTTGTTTTCTTTTAAGATTGGATGAGCATGGACAATGTAAGGGTTCCTTGGAATTCTGAATGAATCGATTAAGCAATGGTAAGTTTTCTTTTGGGACACTAATCAGTGGTGAATGTCTCACAATGCTGTGAAATGAAGAATAGACCTTGACTGTACATATGCAAAAATTGGTCAGCCAGCTGGTTGTGCATTATCAGGGAAACACTTTTACTTTTTACAGGAAAACAGCAGCCTCACTGTTTCAAAAATATGCACTGTCCTATGGATTGTCTCACAAACGGTAGCAGCTGGACCTCAAGTTAGGTACCCACACTTTAGTAAGAAAACTAACACTACAGCAGAGGAATGAGAAAAATGTAGGAATTAGTAAGGGCTGAAGGGGCATGTTTGGATGGGAGGTTATATAATTTTCATTAGCTGGACAGAGGCACAGCTTGGATAAAACGTGCAAGAACTTTTGTAAAATGTTGTCTTAACAATTGCATGCTCACTGTTCTTAACAACACTGTAATAATAAGATGGAGTTTCATTCCCATCCTCTCTTTCAAACTATTTTATCTATCTCAAATATATGTCCAACTGAATATGAATTTAGAAATGCCAGATCACATAGCAATTTTTCCTGAAAATTTGGGAACAGTATCCATGATCCCGAGAACTAATGATTTTTTGCAACTAGTGTTGCTGAAGTTGATAGATGTTGGCCCTCTCTTAAGAGGAATTGGCTAATTGGAAGATATAAAAATCTTGTGAATCATGCTGTGAATTCTGGACTAGACATGCATCAGGAGCAGCAGTGAGTTAAGGGTGTATCAGCACAGACATCATATTCAGATATATTTTCTTCTGTTCTTTGTACTCACTGCTGAAATATTCGTTGCCTATTACCAGATTCATGTTTCTCAGAAGTGAGAAAGTGGGTCATTCTATGTTAACACTACTTTCTGTGTGAAGTTCCTAATCTGTTGTATTTCACAGGGTCTTGAATGTGTATGTAATTAAGTTAACATAACCAAACTGCCTATTTTTTCTGCACACCATTCAATTTCTTACTACCTCAGTAAGCACTGTATACCTTAATACAGCTTGCTACAGTTTCTTAAACAGAGCTGATTATTGGGAAGTTCATCTGACAGTAAAGCAACTAAGTCAATTGAAGTGCCCCATTTCAAGGCTGGAGAACTAATAGGACCAGACCTCAGCCTAGTATGGAGTTCTGCATGGACATGCACATACTCTGCTGCACCCTAAAGCAAGCCTGAAGCTTGCTGTAGCTCTCTAGGCACAATTGACAAAGCTGTGCTTTGGTAATACATTGATGCATTAACAATACAAAAGGCTGCTTAGCTTTACCAAACATTTCCACATATAGGCAAGGGGTTACTACTCACAGCTATTTAGTTAGGACAAGCCAACATGGGAATTATTTGACCTTTATTATTACTTGTCTTACACTTACATTCTAGAAATTATTTTTCTTACCCTCTGTGGTCCCTACCCTATAAAAAAACCCTGTTTGTGCCATAGCTTTAACACCAAGGAAACCCACAAAAAGCTGTGAAATTTAACTACAGAAAAAAATTCTAATAAGTAATAGATAATTAACTTTAAATAGCAAATTTGCAGCTTAACTAACTTTATTTGTCAATAAGCATGCCTTCATTCTTGTACTGAGAGCTTTTCCATGTCAGAACCTTATCTTTCCTGCAGTCAAACTGAGCAACTCATTGTCTTGTCAAGGTTAAGATCACAAGAGATCATTAGATCATACAGTCTAATCAGTATATCACAGGCCATTACTTTTCACTCCTTCACCACTGTCCTCTGTCTTGTCTTTGGCTAAACCATATATTCTAAGAAAATACCTGATTGTTCTTCAGGCAGATTTCTCCATTTCCCTTAGTAGTTTCCTCCCTGTTTAGCTACCACCAATGTATATTTTTGTTATTTTGCTTATTCTTTATTCTTTATTCTAAGAAGTGATTTTTCTACTAATCTAAACTTTCATATATGAAATTTTTTTCTGTTTCCCAATCAGAAAGTGGTGTTGTCATGTCATCTTCTTCTATGTGTGTCCTCTGTGTGATGTAACTGAGCTCTAATCTGAGAACTATAGAGGACACACATTCTTTTACTAGCTGTCTATAGCTGTTTTCACACCAAATGTCTTTAGAAACTGTCCTTAGGACTGGTCTTGGTTTTAGGGGTAAGCTAATGATGAAAGTTTATTCACACCATTTTAAAAAATAGCCTCTAGCAAATGCTGTGCTTAGCGTAATGAATATGGAACGAGCCTTTGTATAGATAGCTTGGATACCTAATTTTATTAATTCCTTTGAGGAAAAAAAACAAACAAACAAACATCCACACACACATAGGCTTCATTGTGCTCCAACAAAATGCAAAATGCAAAATTCAAAATGTTCCACCCCTGCTTACTCATCAGTCAGCCTGGAGTGGTTTCTTCTTCAGTCACTGTGCTTTCAGAAAGAATGACATTACTGTAGTGTTATTTTCATAATGGGTAAGCAGTGGTAGCTCCAACAGCACAAAACACCTTTCAAATGTTTTTTATATAAAACTTAATCACACAAGATCACCATACTCAGTGAAAAAACAATAGTCATTTTTCAGGAGATCATCCACAAAAATCAGCTGTCAGGATGGAGGCCCCAGTACTTCACATCACTTGTCTTGTGGAGGCTGGGTTTTAAATTCTCCAATTTCAGTTTCTCAGGTACCTGGCCAGTCTCTTAGGGCTTTCTAGCAGTTAGTGAAGAGATAGGCCCTCTCAGAGGAGTCAAAGCCTGTATTTCAATCACAGTCCTGCTGTGATCAGCTTCTAAATCCTCCCCTCTCATCCAGTTCTTGCTTATGACAAGAAAAACACAAATTGTGGTGAGCAGAAGTCTGTGGTGAGCACTGGCTTTGGCGAGGTCGTCGCTGGCTTGTGAGTCAGTCAGTCACAGCTCCACTCAGTCACATCAGTGCAGATCCCATACTCCAGTAGCTGGAAGTAGAGTGTCCTCTGGAAAGCTCCACAAAGAGAGAGTGACAAATACCAGGGTTGGTATTCCTGGTCAATACGCCTTCAGGCAATTTGTTATCAGCAGTATAAGGTTGTTTGGTCTAACAGGTCACTGTGGTGATTATTTAAACAAAAGAAAGAAAATAGCACGTCCTCAGTGTAGGGACAGGACATGCAAACAAGGTGTTTTGGTAGAACCAGTGCACACTCCCCCTCACACAGCCCTGTAGTCAACTCTAAAGGTACATCAGAGGGCCTGCCAACCTGGATAAATGCATTCAGCAAATCTAAACAGAAGATGACCCTCATCCAAAAGCAATAATAAGAACCTAAGAATCTCTAGAGAGCCAGAAAGTCTTTATTATTTCAGAATCAATTGTTCCTAGAAAAGGATGTTGGCTATTCAACGAAAAACAAAAGGACAATATATCTTTCCCCACTACCCTCCAAGCAATCAAGGTTAAAAATATGCCTGGTTTAGAAGCACTTTTTTTAATATTCCTAAAACCAAAAGTTTACTGTGGCAATCTTTAAGAGGTATGTAATAACCTAGGTGTGTAAATGTTGGTCAGACTGCCTGAAAATGATTTGTTTACACCTGAAAAGAAGCTAACTCAGAATTCCATGTTCCATCTTCAGTGCAAACAATTTTTCTACTATTTTTCTGTTTTGTTTTTTTTTCTTACAGTTTCTTTCTGGACATGTAATAGAGGGGGGAAATAGTCTCAGATACCTGCAGGTAGAACAAGTACTTCAGTATAACAAACCATGCTGATCTCATTAGACCTAAGAGGGCTTAAGTTTAAAAGGTAAATGATCACAAAGAGCATAACAAATATATATATCTAGATATATATCTACACAGACATATATATATATATATATATATAAAAAACATTAACATTTTTGTGTCCTAAAATTAGGAATCAATCATGCCTCTTGGCTGACAGTCTGAGCACTTAATCTTGACTATAGGCCCCAGCATTTGGTTTAATTTTTGTACACTATTCATTTGAGAGAAAAGCAGACTTAGACTGTTGCTACATGAGATCCTCCACAAACACAGAGAGTTATTTTCTTTGAAGCATTTTCACTGGAATCTTACAGGCTCATTTACACAGCTTGCACACATCCTTTCACTGGAGCTGAGTACTGAGCTGGTACCGACTAAGGCTTGCTCAAAGTGAAGTGGAAACCCTACACATATTTCAGCTCACATGTAACTGCAGAAACGTGCTTCCTTTTTTTTGCCTCTGCCTATGACTACTACACAACCCTCGTTATCAGTACTGTTGTGACTATTCAGGAAACATGTGGATGCCATGCAACATCATAACACATATGTGTCCTGTTTTCTTTTGTATGTGACAATTCTGTTCAGTTATAAAAATTGTGCCTTGCTGCAATACTGTGCATTACTAAGAGACTGAAACAGAGCAAGCTACTTCTGCACCCCAGTGAAATCACAAGGGAAAAATACATTATTCCATGTATATCCCAGCTGAGATTTAAAAGTTTGGGAGATGTTATGTATCTAGACAATGAAAAAGAAACCTTTGTTTCTGGTCCACTGTGGCACAGGGGCTTCATCTGTATTAATAGTTTATTTCAGGAGTTTTCAATCTTTTTCTTGCTGGAACTTTGACAGTTCCTTTAAATAAACAATATGAAACCTTCCCTGGTTTCATATTATTGGAAGAGTGCTGCACGCAGAAATCCTACACATTTGAGACTCACCATCAAATACAATACATACACTTCAGCATTTCCACCTCTTTTAAAGTTTTTCAAGCCTGTGTGCTACCTTCTCTTTCTGCACATCTTCAAGCAGTTCCATTTGGACAGTCAAATCAAGGCAAAGGTTTACATATAAGTCTGTGGCACCTCAAAAGAAAAATTCTAGTTTTATAACATATGGTGTACCATTCCATTACAGGTGTAATACAAGTACTTCTACAAGAGTAGAAATGTGCAATTTTATTTGTACACGAACTGCATATATGAACCAAGATTCAAACACGGCATCAGTCAAATGAAAGCAGTAAAAGGAGACAAGTGTATTTGAGGCAGACTATAACCAAAATATAGAGAAAATAGAGAAAATTGAGAAAATGGAGAAAATAGAACTGAGCAGGCAGACATCTCTATGACTCCAGTGCATCCTATTAGGATAGCTAGCCTTGTACCCAGCTTAGCAACTCAAACTTCATCATGAGGTTAATTCTCTTCCATGTCAGAAGAAACTTACCATTTCTATTTAATAATAATAACAACATATTTTCAGCAGTAACTGCCTATATTTGTGCTTCGTGATAAGACGAAAAAGCACTGGACTCTTGTGAGGGTGATCTACAGCTATACTACTACACATGGCAGATTTGGAATTTTGTTTTGCCAGGCAGCAGGGTCAGCACAAAAGACACAGACACCAACTTAAGGAATAAGTGTAGTTTACTACAGAGCAAAATTGCAAAGAATTACAAAAGGATAATCTAAGCAATCTACCTAATCATTACTACAAAGATTACCTATAGTGATTAAAAAAGATACATCACCAGTTACCCTAATACTTTATCATAATTTAGATCAGCTAGTGGAGTCCCTGTCATAGCAAAGGACTGGAGAGCCACTCCTGGTAACTGGAAAATCCTTCAGGGTGTGTTCACCCACAGGTGAGGCTTCCAGCTTTGCTGTGAGAGGGCCCAGCTTTTATATTGTTGGATAAACAAGCCACCATAACTTCCAGAGTGGAAACATCTGGTTTCATCCTCCTCTTGGATTCCCCCCAAAGGCTGGGGCTCAAGAAGGAACCAAGGGAGTTGTCTTTGATCATACCCCTCCAAACAAGGCCAGATATCTGATTTCATGGCCTTGTCCGGCTTCTAAATATGGAAAGATAAATACATGTTTAGCTAATGAGTGGATATGTATATCGTGTCAATGTAATAATTAAACAGTATGGAAAATTGGAGATCCTGCCCCTGCTTGGTTATTGGTATAGACAAAACAAATAGCGCCAAGAACAGATTGTATGGAAACAGAACCTGTTTCTAAATTTCTGAAGACAGAACTGTTGAGAGTTACGAAGCGCTGGAGCAAGTTGCCCACAGAGGCTGTGAAATTTTCAGCCTTGGACATATAAAAAGCTCATCTAAAAAAGCCCCATTAGGGAGCCTCCACAATGAAGACAGTACCACAAATCTGGTCTCACAAGTGCTGAACAGAAGAGAATTACTTCCCTCAACCTGTCAGCTACACTCCTGCATACATCAGCTGCTGAAGGAAGTGAACTGATGTGACATGAACATCAGTACTCAGTAGTATTCACATATTCAGAGTTTCTAAGAGTGGACACTTGAGAGCAACTTGAGAAGGGTTATAGCTTACAGGAAACTGAGGGAAAAGAAGAGTAGTGGTAAACTGAGAAGCTTGTTGAGAACAAAGTTAACCAAAACTGATACCATTTTAGGGATGCAGGACTTAATAAAGCATGTTTCTTCTAACTTAAACAGTCTTACTGATTTGTTCAGCTGATATAAGTAGCTCATGCATTTTTTTCTGAAGCACAATTCGCAAGGCTAACATTAAGTTAACAAATCTTTTCTGGAGGAAATTTGTATCCTCATTACTCATCTGAGTCAAAGAAATGTCTTTAACTGCTCTTTTCACTTCTGATATTAGTTTTTTGCATTTGAATACAGTATGTTTGTTAGTTGAGGGAAGTCCAACAAACTGAAGACAAGTTTTAATGTACCATGCAAGAGCAAACTAGAGCTGAAACAATTTTATACCTAAGAGCTGGAAATGAGGCAAGCATAAGAAACTGTGAGCAGTTTGTTACATTCTGTGTCTCAGTCTTTGTCTGTGAATAAGAGAAGCTGAGCCTTGCTTTATACCACTGTGAGTCAGAAGAAAATCCACTAATCTCCATGAAATGACAAATACAACATCTAAATGTGTTGAACCAGAATCAGACCTATAGAAGAGGGCTCGTTGACTTCAAAGACTGCATTAGGATTTATATAGACTGTATTTCGTAAAAAAATGCTGATCTTTGTAGAAAAACATTGGAATGGTATGAGAAAGTAAGGAAAATTTGTTGGGATTCAGGAAACTACAGAAAATCCATAGCTGGGACGGTTTCAGTGCAGCTGGAAATTATGCAAATTCTGTATCCAGTCCCATGTAATAGGAATAACCATGTCACATGAGAGTCAATAAGAAGAAATGGTAGGGTACTTTTAAATCATTAGAGAATTTGGAAAGAACAAATATTGAAAATTACTTTCTTAGCTGCAGTAAAATAATTCCGGAAAAAAAGTTAAGAAGGAAAAAAAGAAACTGTTAAAGAGATTATAATAAAAACCAAATCACCAGATCAGAGGAGAAATTTGAAGATCAAAAAAATGCATAGCAATGTACGTAAAGTCAGTAAATCAGTAAAGAAAAATCATTCTTAAGTAAGAATGATTTGTGATGATGTAAATGCAACAACCCAATTCCATATTTATAGGAAAGAAATCAGTATCTGTTGTGAAAATACAGTTTCAGATATATTAGGGGAAGAAAATGTGCAAACCACAAGATTACAGGCACTACAGACAGAAAAAAAAATCATTAAGGACAAATAATTAGTATGTAAATATTTAAAACTAAATTATCAAGTAAGTCTTGAACTTTTGACTATGTCAGGAAAATGCCTAAAAGGGAACTGGAAGGGGAACAGGTGCAATTCTGAAATTAAAAATGTAAAAATTTACTGACATTAGGACTAGTTTCTGTAAACTGCAGTATTTTTATAAATGCATATTTCCAAAACTTGAAAGGTTAAACCAGAAACCTATCAATGGACTTAACAACAAGCATATGAGAAGATCTTGGAAAAAATCGTAGAAGATAGGGCAGTAGATGGAAAGTACATTTTATTGTCTCAGGCAGATGCTTAACAACTTCACAGAGCTCTGAAGGCACAGCTTCTTGCACTGAGTAGATGCAGGAAGCAGAAATGTGCAAAAAACCCAACTTGACAGCCCAAACCAGTATCAATACAGAATGAAAAAGGCATGAGCTAGAATAAGAAACTATGTGCTTAAATAAGAACCAATCTGGGAGAAGGGCAGGAAGAAGTAGCCTTGAAGAAATGGTACCAAAAGCAATTAGAAGTGGAACTGAAGCCTTACACAATGGCCAGGTCACTGCCATGTTGTCCTGATGTAAATGGATTACCGTGAAAAATCAGTCCACTCCAACTAAGTAAAAAAAGTCTGAAGATAGGGTACAAAAACTATGAAGGAGAAGAAATATTAGTTTAAAAGGAAATGACTAAACAAATGCATATCTATGTGATCATATAGATGACTAAAGTTTTGTAATCCAACTGGTAAAACAAAATGTATCTTCAATCTGACAGGCCTTGAATACATTGCACACAGTAAAACAATACCAAATACCTCTGCTGTTGAGGACAAAGACATCATTTCTGATCCTCCTTGGATGTGAGAACTGGATATTTTCCCTTGTACATCTGTCATCCTTATTTTGAATGGACAGTGGGGCAAGGTAGCACACACTGCACTCAGGCATCACCCTTGCCTTGCAAAAAAAACCTTTTGACTCTGCTGGAAACGGAAGACTCCTTTTCCATGCTTTTTTTGTTGTCGCTGTATTCTTGATGTTTTTCTGCTAAATGTCTCTGTATTGGTACAGGGAGCTTCCACACGTGTGATCACTAGTGATACTGTTCCCAAACTGAGAACTTAATTTTATTTTTAGCCTACTGATAGTCACTCTGCCTACAACGCACTGCTGGAGGAAGACTTGGGGTCAAAGTCCCATTTGTCACAGAACTACTCCAAACATGTGCCAGTATTTGGGGAATAGAGAAACAAGTCTTACATTTAAAGCGGTGAGGATCCCAAAATTTCACAGCATTGACATGCTGCAAAGAGATGGACTATCTCAAGCTAAGGGTGTGCACTGAAATGTGCTTATGCCAGCTGCAGTCTGGCACTGACTCTTGAACAAAGCATGTTCTGCTGGAGCATCTTCTGCTCCACACTCAGGCATGCTGCAAGGATTCTCACAGGGGTGTTTTTCTTACTCGTACCTGTAAAGAGAAACTTAGACTTAAGCTGTCTTGTGCAATTTGACTAACTCACCAGCCACTGTCTCAGATGGGGTGTTCAGAAATTACCCAGAGCAAGGAAATTTGCCAAAACCTCCACTTGCATGACTTATGGTCAGTGCCAAACAAAGAAAGCCTCCACTCACCTCCAACTCAGCTGTACCCTCCAGTTTATTCCTACAAAAACCAGTTAAGCATTCACATCCACATATAAGACATTATTGGAGCTGTAAACATAAAATGCAACAGCTAAAGCTGAAGTTCTGCAGAGGTAGTTACCACAGCTTATGCCTTCTGTGGCCTAGGTTAAAAGATTTTCATTTTGTCATTGTAGAAGCATTTAAGCAGCAAGAAATAAAGGGCTTTTGCACATGCTTTTTCACAGTGGTGCACATTGCACAGTTGTGTACATTGCTGAAATCTTACTTACAAGTGGGAAAAATCAGATTGTCAGTAGATGTAATGAAAAGAGAACTTGTACAAAGATCGCAGTTCCCTTACTCCAATGAGTGACCAGTTTATAATGTTTAGTATAAAATGTAGGTCAATCAGAGATTATTATGTTCAAAGCTTATACCAACAGTGAATCCTATAAGAAACTGCTCATGTTCTTTCACCATGGCAATTTAAAAGCTTCCCCATAAATATTTATCATCCTTCCAATCTGAACCTTGGAAATAACTGCTGCAAACAAACTTGTTGGCCTTGCCTACCAAGTCTGCAGTGTTTTGACCATTTTGCCTCTTTTAATGTGACCCTGTCAATCTCTGTGGAACATCAAAGGTACCAGCCTGTTTTTTCCAGTTATCTGCTGCTCTCAAATCTGTTTTCCATGCTTTCTTCCCTGGTGTTTCCTATGTGTAATCTTCACAGGCTTTGTTCCTCAGCTGGGTCACAGGACCTTCATTTTCTGCACTGTAACTCTGCAAAAGCTGTTTCCAGAACAATTTCTGTATCTGCAATAAACTAAATGATCAAAAAAGGCAAACCTAAGGGACACATTCTCAAAATTGACATTGTCAAGATATATTTGGTTGCTATTATGGCTGCTTTTTTTTCCCCCTGTCTCTCTTATCTACCCAGGCGGTCTTTGAAATGTGGTTTTACAGACTTCCTGTATTGTATTTTGTTCTGAAAGAAACCTGAGCACCACACAGGATCTGACCTTTACATGAAATCAGTGTGACAAATTTATGTTTGGCCAAATTTTGTGAGTGGAGCTGGGCCAGGTACAGGGTTGGCTCTGTGTCTGTAGTCCTAGCCTGCCTGGAACCACAGTTAGGCACCATAACTGTTTGTCTTAAAGGTCTTGGATTTGTCTTACACATGTTCAAAAGCATCAAGAGGCAGCTATTTCTCTGAAATAACAAATAATTGAAGTCACCATTAGCTTTTCTTCCTTCCAAATATAGGCCCAGTGTAAGGATTTTGTGGATTTTATGCCAGTTAATTCTGTTGACTTCTATAAATGACACAAATTTAAAAATCATTACACTATTACAGTGAAGTTATACTAAGCACTCTATTATACTAAAATTTGTTTGAGACACATATATTACTAGTTTACTTACTTCCAATGTTACTAGTTTGCTAATTGCTGATATTTCTTATAGCACATTTCATCATTTCTGCATATGATCTTAATGAAAATGTGCATATTTTCTATGTCCATATCTCCTAAAGAGTTTTCTTTTGCTGCCATAGAATCAATATTTAGTCTGTGTTGTAATGCTAGTTTCTCATTATAGCTTTTTTAACATTAAAATTAATTACAGTGCCAAAAAAGGTGGTCTTCCTTTTACACTTCACTTTAGGAAAGAAGTTGAAAAATACGGCTGTAGCCAGCTCTCTCTAACACTGTTAGTTGTTTGATTTGACAATGCAAAGGGAAGTTGAGAAAACTGTCTCTAAAAATGCTATGTCATAACAATTGACAGTTGAATGTAAGGAATCATCCTTTAATTAACTATAGCAAAACCCATATCCCTAAATTTCTGTGGGCATCATTCTTCTAGTTGTAGCCAAATAAATGAAAAATCTCCCTATTTTATTTTCATGTGAACATTGAACTGAAAGTAAATATGTGTCTTTTGTGGCTGCTGTGGAGTTGCATACATTAGAATTGAGTTTCGATTATTTTTTAGTTATTTGCTTTCATTCACAAGAGTTATACTCTTCAATATGGAGTCAGATTTCCGACAAAACTGCCAAGAGTTGCAGTTGACTTTTCCAGGTAGGGCTACAGAGTTTCAAATAGAGAGCGAGCTATGTGAGTTTCTTCTATGTTAGCCAGTTTCTTAAAAATATGATATTTTAATTTGTCTTTGAACAAGCATTCAGCCCATGTGTCTATTAATACATGAATCTCCTAGAACAGCATTTAGCAATAGAGACTCAGCACATATACATCATGTTTAGAGACCATTCAGTTTAGCAGGACTTTGAGCTTGGTACTCTGATACAGGTTTCTCAGCCTACATGTGCAGCATAGGGGTTTGAACCTTTTCCAGGCCATTTTTAGGCAAGGCTGTTCCATATGATAGTAAAATGAACTTGAAGTGTGTGGTCAAATGGTGAGATGATGTCAAACTGTTGTGGTATAATCTCTTGTCACGTTTTTGGCTTCAAATGTCAGCATGATTGCAGAGGATCAAAAAGTGTGTGATCAGAATCCGATGACACATATCAGTATTTTAAATAACCATTCACAGATCAACCACCAAGCTATTAAGCATGTCCATCATACTTCAATGGATGATCTTCAGGGTCGTTTGTACTCAGTCACGTTGACAATAGCTACCTCCTCTCTCTGTTGCAGAAGTACTGTGCGTCTTTGGCTTTTTGGTACTGTGCAATTGTGTGGAATCCCAAGTTATTTAAAACCCAAATATTGCTCAGCTCTGCATGAGCAGGGAGGTTGGACCAGAGGACCCACTGTGGTCCTTTCCAACCTCAACCACTCTGTGATTCTGTATAACCTTGTACTACTTTTCTCATACAGAAAATCACACTGGTCCTCTACAAATCACGATCACATGATCAGATAGCAGAGAACCTTTGTCAAACAGAAATCTGACTTCTGGCCTGGGAAATAGTGGAATAATTGCTAAAAGGGACAAGTTGACATGGAGCAGACACAAGATGGGATGATACATGCCTTTTGTCACTGAGCTCCACTGATGTTTAGAGACAGGAGAGAGATTTCAGCTGAGCTCCAGATGTGATAGGGTCATGTGGACACACCAGCACCCATGTGCCTACACTCTGCCTGATTCTGCCTGGTGTTCCTCACTTCAGTAACTAGCCCATCTCTCCTCACTCTATTCCTCAGTCCATCTTCTTTCCCCATCATTCCTCATATGAGTCCCGACTGTCAGCCCCATACCTGCTCAGCTGGTCCCAGTTTTCCATTTTGTTTCTAACCTTCCCGACTCCCGGTCTTGGTCTTATAATTTCCTTCAAAGGCTACTCCCACAAGCACTGAATCTCTTTTTTCCTCTGTGGTCACTTCATCCAGGGTATTCCCTGAAATGTACGGACAGAACCTTGGGAGCCTGCTCGCCTTGGTACCTTAACTACAACATTCTTTGGATATTGTTTGCAGCTGTGGTCTAGTTAGCATCCAGGCAGAAGATTTTTATTAACATTATCATAGGCATGATCTCAAGCATGATCAGGTGAGACAGATTATTTCAAGAGTTAAACAAGCAAAGCCCAGATTGTTCAAGTTCTTAGCAATTGGCCTCATTTGGTAGCTTTTTCTGGACTCTAAAATTCACTCTAGATGGTGGTTTGAGAAGTTTCGGAGGTCTAGCTTTTTGGGAGTGGTAGGGGCCAAAAGATGGCTCCTGTAAGGAGCTTCTAGAAGCTCCCACAGCTGTCCAGTCAGGGCCTATCTCTGATGGCTCCTGGGAGATTGGTGTGCTGCTTTCCACTGTTGGGCCAATTAGGAAGGACAGAAACGCCTCTGCGACAGTCTAGTTAAGAAGCAATCTCTGTACTAGGCAGGCACGCGCCATGTAGCCCTGTAGTCATGTAGGTAGTAGATTAGGCAGAGGGGAAGGAGTACAGCAAATAACTAGGAAAAACAACTGAACCATCAGATATGAAAGCCAGCAAACGATGCCAGTCTGCCAAAGAAGAGAAGCAATGGAGGAGGAGGTTCCTGCAGCATCGGAACTGATACATCTTCAAAGCCTGTGGTGAGAAACTTTAATCAAACTTGGAGCGGAAACGGTGCAGGAGGGAGTGAACTCCCACAAGAGTAGCTGTCTCTGGTGGGGACCAAGGACTTTGCTCCTGAATCAAGAAGGGAGTCAATTATGTTAAAAGAAGCCTGGTTTTATTCCTATCCTAAGAGAGAGACCAGCCCGATGGGGGAGGATGGAGCAGAGATGGTGCAGAAAGGAGTGATCTCCTACAGAAGGGGCTTTGGTCTGGTGAGGAATGGACACAGTCAGTAACTGCTTCTACTCCTAGAAGGGTTGAACTGCAGGAGTCGGTGAGGTAAAGAAGCTTTGGGTCACCCCCACCCTAAGTGTGGACCAGCCTGATCTGGGAGGAAACAGTGGCGGCAGTTTCGGGCGGGCTGCGTGCCAACTTCTGCAAACTGTGCCATGGTGCCAATGGAGAGAGAGAGACCCCTCCAGGTATAATTGCTAAGAAGAGGAAACACCTGAGCATCTAAGGACTAAACTAATTAGAGAAAAACCCCCTCCCCGGGTTCCCCTTACCATCTGGGAGAAGAGAGAGGGCTGTGAAGCTTTAGGGGGGGGGAGGGAGGGGGCGCAATAGGAAGACAGTGGAGGAAGAATGTTTAGGAGATGTTCCTTTGTTTTTGCTTGCGCCTTTGACTCTGTGATAAATTCACTTTATCACTTAGAAGCACTGACCTTGTCTCAGCCTGATTTTGCTCCTCTGCCAGCATTTCTTATCATAGGTTAGTAACACAGTTCAATTCAGAAGGGGGAAAAGAGCAGTTCTAGTGGGGCCTTGGCCGTTGGCCGGAGCTAAACCACTACAATGTCCCTCACACATCCCTGGTGCAAAATATGACACTTGGACCTGTTCATGAAAACCTTTTAAGTATTTATAATGGAAAGATAGTGTACTGCCAGTGAACTATTTCTTGGAAACATCTGAAAAGTTTCTGCTGCAATATAGACTAACCAGAATGAAGCAGAGGATGTGGAGAGTTTCATTTCAGAACTCATATTTTAATGAAATTATACACCACTAGTAGCAGTCAAAAAGTGTCAGAATATTTCATCTGTAGGTGATGATGTTAGTTTTGCCTACAGAACTGACAAATCTTGCTGTAGTTCTGTTCCCATTAAATACCAGCTAGATCCCATGGTGTAGTGTAAAATACTGCCTCAGAAATATGACTTTTTGATCGAAATTTCTTGGTTACATAGATGAGGAAACTTTTCATCTTTGACAATTTTTAGTATATTAAAACTGAATTGCAAAATCCGGTAAGCTCCTAAAATGGGATTTGAGGTTTCTAGTATTGATTCTAACTGTGTATAACACTTCTACTCCTGTACCTAAATCCAGGTGTAACAAATACCATCCAGGTCTGTGGCATATATATAATAGTCATTAATAATTTTTTAGTCTTTATAATCCCTTTATGAATGTTCCCTATTATGCAATATGTGAAGAACTGAAGGCTAGATCATGAGAAAGTTTACATTGCTGCTCCGTCATGGGTTGTGTTTGAAGAATTGGATGTGACATGCAATTTTTAAGATCTTTTTAGAAGAATTTTGCGGTTGTTCTCTCCACCTGTCTGCTGCTCTTTACTTTCATCTTCTCCTTTTCTGTGTCCATTTTCACTTCCCTTCCTTTTCATTTCTGTCTCCATATCTCCTTCCCACTCAATTCTAAATCATGCTAGACAGAGGGTTAGTGAAGGAGTCTGGAAAGATTCATGTCAATAGAAACTGAAGTTTTGTTTATTTTTGTAATACTTGGGCCGTTCTTAATGAGATGATCTTGCAGAATCTAAGACCATCTCTCCTAGATAGGAGTTTGTTATTAAATTGATTTTCAATATGAACTAGAGTAAAATTGTTTTTTTCACTCAAGTTAAAAATAGGACTTGTGTTCCTTGATAATGACCGTCATCCTGGAGGCAGGCAGCCAGGTAAAACTGAATGGGCACCATCCTTGCCCCCTTTACATTTGCTGCATCCTCTCTGTTCCCTTCATAGACCTGTGTCCATTTGCATCTCTTTCCCTTATCTCTCTGAAATCAGATCAGGTAAAGCAAAATAAGCCAGAAATGGCAGGCTGAGTGCCACCTGCTAGTTTCTCAGCAGAAAGCTCTCACATGATGAAAAACATGAGAACACTCTCAGAATTGATCCCTGTTTCCCTGTAAAAGGAAAAATCAAATTATATTCTTCTGTCTATACATTCAGAGAAACTCGAGAGGATCATATTCAGGATTTGCATCAGGATGGCCAAGGCCAGAATCAGGATTTTTGCTGCCCTCTTTCCAGGAATTATTGTCCTAGGCTTCCTTTCACTTTCTGGTGGGAAGATCATTTCCTGTCCATAAGCAGTTCCTTCTGTAATAACCCACTCAGCTTCAGAAGGAGATCTGACTGTTGAAGTCTGTAGATGTTACTCATATATGACACAGAGGAATTAAGGGATTAAGCCTGTGGTTTAAAATTAGTAATACACAAGTAATAGGACACAAGTCAGTTACCATTGAGATTGAGACTCAGTGGTAGAGAAAAAAAAAAAAAAAACAACAACAGTGATAACATTTAAATACAACTCCAAACCACAAAATGGAGAGGTGATGCCTTTCTCCTCTTCCACAGAGTCCAACATATAGTTTTCAGATTCTGGACTCTGAAACTTCTGGATCTGATTCTTTGATTTGTTTTTAAAAGCAGGGCAAGAGAAAGAATACATGTTCATAGATATAACTTAATTTATACTCAAATATACATTTATTATTTGTGTCTAGACCTTGAGCCAAAAATCCCATATTAAAATATATTGCCACCATATGCAGTCTGGGTCAATGGATTTTTCTGAAATCATGAACAGCAAAAATAAGTGGTTATTGTTGGATTGTCTGCAGTACAATTTGTCCAAAACTGCACTGAGATGATGTCAGAAAATCCACTTTTTTTTTCCACAATTATGAAATGAATTATGGGGATCTAGCTCACCACAGGCTGAATTGTTAAAACAGCTATTTTGGCTGATAACACTGTTGTCCAGCCGGAATACACAGGTGCTTAGGTTTTAATTTTTTTTTTTAAATGCTGTGTTTCAAGATTACATTGGCCATCTCTTCCTCACTCTCTTCAGAATTTAAACAGTAGAAGTCCCATATGTTGAGAAATATCTGAAGAATTCAATCTTCTGCTATTTGCTAAAAATAGATCAAAGGAGAAGCTACAATACTCAAACAACTGATAATCTCTGTGATGGCCAGGGTGGATTTCTCTGTTTGGATGACTCTACAGTGTTATGTGATGGATTTTAACTATTGTTTTTAGTGGGAGGTGTGAGGTGTATTTCTTCCAGTTTGACTTACAAACTCCTTAACTAGATGGCAGAAGTTAGTCTAAGCGCCCTCAGTCATGTTCAAGCCTGGAGTCATGTCCATAATTCTGGAGGTTGAGATTTTATGCTAGAGTTACGGCAGAGATGAACTCCAAACTCAGTGCTCATTCAGATGGTTGCAGATCAGCAAATTCAACCAGTTTCCAAAAAAATGTTGTACATGTTCAATGAGTTGATTCAAATTTTCCAAATTTTTGTTACTCTTTTGTTTTAAGTTTTTAAAAGTGCAATTTTAATTTTTCATTAACTTTAATTGTTGTTAAATGAGACAGCTGGGTTAGGTTGGTTGATCCATTTTGGGAATTTGGTTAGCTCATCCAGCTATGTCATTCTGAACCACATATTAGCAGAATATTTGGAATTTAAAGTGCTTTTTTAATCAAGGAGACAAGTATCTCCTGGTGTCTCCCTAGGTAAGAAGCACCAGGCAAGTCCTCTGCTGCTGTAACCAGCCCTGATCGGGATCTGTTCCACGTCTCTGATTTGTAGTACCATCTCCCTTCTTATCATTATCAATCCTGCCAAATATCACCAAAAGAACACAGAAGGGGGGGTGCTTGTCTCTAGTAGCAGATGGTGACTGCTGAGGATGTGAGCTACAGTCTGAGATGCCATTCTCCTGCCTCACAGGGAAAGAGAGACTACTCACACAGATACAATAAAAGAAAGACAAAACCTTGAGTTTCAGCACTCTTCTTCTTTATTCTCTATTTATGACATGTGAAGATCTCTCAGAAAAAAAAAAATTCTGAGACCCACAAATTCTCCTCCAAAGAAAATCATGTCCTTCTGGTTGAGTAATGCATAGGATTAAATTCCACTGCACTTCAGGAGAAGACAGTGTCCTGGTCAATTTCGAGACACTGGGCTGAGATGAGGCTGCTTTGGTTGCTGTCTTCTACAGTCTTGTGTTAAAAAACAGTGAATTGTCTGGTTAGTTTTTACCCTTGTTTTCTTTTTTTTCATTTTGTGGTAGGTTTGTTGGTTGTCGGTGGGTTTTTTATTTGGAGGTTTGTTTGTTTGTTTGATTGGGATTTTTTTATTTGTTTTCATCTTCCAGTGATTCCAGATGGGCTGTATATTTTCCTAAAACTGTGCCATTAGTAGAAATAACATCTAAAACTTCTGTTCATTCCCTCTTCATCTGCTCAAACCTTCCTTATTCACATTTTACTTTGTGTAAGGAGCAATGCCCCTTGTACTTGACCCAACTCTCCCATTCCATTATGGTGAGAAATACATTAAGTCCAGTACCAGCCATGGGGCTGAAAGAGGATATGTGTGGAGGAGTTTTATCTAAACTTCACATTAACACTAAAATACCAATCTTAGTAACATCTGTGAGAAGTGTGAGACTGAAGTCCGTATTAAGCTCCAAATTTGCACAGGCAATGAACATGTTTGATGTCTGCTTGTAGATATGTACAGGATAGTTTTTCTTCCCTGCCCCAAAGAGAAAATCAGTGTGCTTTCCTTTTGAAATAGGGAACTAGGTATCTGAATCCTACCTCCTTATGTTTTCCATGTTCTGAACAGGGTATCTTGTTCTAATTCACTAATAGAGCAGTCAGTTGTGGAATTAACTAAAATTGGAGATTTCTCAGATCCCTTCCCTGAAAAGATGATGGCTGAAATAAATAGCAACTGCCAGTGTTCCTCCAGGGGGCATTCTAATGCATTATTTATACTTTTCATATAGGATAAAAGAACACCATAAGGATTTCTGGTTTATAAATGAAAGCCATAAGAATTTCTGGTTTAAACCGGAAATTTAAACTCAAAATAATTAATTTTTCTCCCAACAGTGTAAAGTAGTAGGAAGGAAAAAAACCTGATAATTTTAAATCTTTCAATAAAAGAGTCTAAGTCTACAAACTTTACAATCAAAGCATAGATATTGAAATTATGTTAGCAGAATTGGACTATTTTCAGATTTTGTCAAAAAGGAAAACTCTGTGATTTACTGGATTATAGATATTCCCCTAGTAGGACTGGCTTGGTCACAGATAAGAAAACAAATGAACACTTAATACATTCTCTGTGGAGCCTACACAAGAATATTGCTAAAGTGCAAAAGATTACTGTTTATTTACTCTAATTTAGTAGAATTTCCATGCTTAAAATTAAATTGAAAAATACTTTTTGAATGAGAGCATAGCAAAAAAGGAAAGGAATTAAATTAAATTCAGTAAAATCAGGAAAACATTGGACTATATTGGATCCCAGTAATTTTTTATTTGGCTTACAAATTTGTGGTAATGGCTGTTCTTAGACAAATAAGCAAATCAGTATTGGCTGCTTCACCTTTACAACTTAAAATAAGAAAAATCTTCTTAAAATAATTCTAAATACTGGAGAAATATGACAGGTATTTGCTTAGGAAAATATTCAGTGCCAATAATAAATGCAAACCCTAATCTATTGGCAGATAATTTCAGTTTTGAAATGTTCCCCAGTAGCTTTATTCATCTTGACCACGTAGAATTGATTTATGACAAAGTGTTCTGCGATACTGTAAAACAAGTGTAAAAAATTAAAGTATAACCCATAACTGTTGTTTCTTGATCCTGAAGAGACATTTGAATCAGTCAGCTTCGAGTTTGTCTTCTGCATTTTACAGCAGATAAACATCTTATGGTGACTAGCTTCTCACAAGAACTTGTTTCATAGGATTGGACTTCTATGTAACAAGCATATTCATGTGTATCTGCAAAGGGGATAACACTGAACCCTTTAGTTCTTATAGAAGAACATGCCAAAAATATCCATCCTTCATTATCTTGTTTTATATAGCCATCTTTTGCATGTGCATAAAATTATTGGCTACAGGAAATTAGCAATAGACTTATAGCTTTGATATTAAAAGGTGAATGTTAATATAAAGGAGTAAGATAGGCCAACAACACTTAAGAAAGTAGAACAGATGTTTCCCAGAGAACAAGGTGTTTGCAAATTAATTAGGCTGTATTAGATATTTTAGCAGTCTCCGGTACTAAAAGATACAGATTTCAGCTCAGCTTGAAGCAGTTTAAGGTATCCAGTTTCTCAAAAATGATAAATATTTACTAAACTGAGATGTTTTTAGAGGATTGCAATAAAAAATACATGTTAAGGCAAAAGGTGTCATGATGTAAATAATCCTTACAGAGGTGAATTATTTCCATTTTATGGGAGTGCTTCCATTTTGCACTAGATCTGCACCTTGCTAATTTATATTATCCCAAGTAAGCTGAAATCAAATCTCCTTTCATACCTCTTTACAAATTCTGCATTGTTACATGAGGAAAATTAGGCTGGAGAAACACTGACCAGAAATATTGGATGTGGGAGCTTGGCTGTGTAATGTGATTATAAAGTGGTCACATGGTAGTTTTCCGTTGTTTGGTGCTTGCAAATTATGAGGAAATGAAACTGGACAATCAGTGCCTTTCATATGTGTTCCTTTACATTTACTTGAAGGGCTTCTATGAAATAACAGATGCTAACAATACCTTCAGAAAGTCTTCTGGCAACTCTGGAGTCCTCAAATTATCCTTGGATTAACAGATTTTTTTTTATTATTACTAAAATTGCTAATGATTTGAAAAAAAATGAGACAGATGTCAGTTGGATGTCCTGCACTACAAATTCCACTCTTGAATCAGGCTCAGGGTGGATTCTGCTGTGAAGAACACCAGGACCAGAGCAAAACCAGCCTTAGAATTAAACAGCTAGCAAATGGATAGCATTAGTACTTGCACTTTCAATATACCAGACCAGAAGCCTGAAACTGCAACTGGATAGAGAAAAACAAAATCCAACTTTTCTTCCAAAAAGAAGTTGACTCCTTGGACAGTTTTATGAACTTCATGGTTATTTTCTGATAGCCTTTTGTTGTGATTACTAAAGGAATACCTATTAATTAACTGACAAAGGTGGACTTTTTTTCAGCAAACATGATCAGTACAACAGAGTTCTAAGATCACTACATTCTTCTGAAAAAGCAGAACTCCTGAAATCTAGAACTACATTGCATCAGACAAACTACCAGCCAGGCTCAGTCACAATTTGCTTGCTAGAATGCCACAGTGAGTGTAGTTAAACAGAATCAAAAACAGTTTCATATATAAAGATAGCAATTGTACATGAGGAACCCTCTCTTTTCAACTGGCCTTCTCACATACAGTTACATACAGTTCTCACTTTACATACAGTTATGAACTTTTTATAAAAATTGCAGTCCTTGCTGATTTTAAATATCACTGTTCTTTTACATGAAGTTTTAGCTTCATTCCTGCTGGAATACTTCTATCAGGATAGGATGCTGCTGCTTTTGGTTAATGCACAGATGAGAAACTGTCTTTTCTAAGGCCTTTTAGAGACACTTGGAAAATTGGATATCTGCACTATAGAGCATAGGAATAAGGAATAAAAGGATCACATGGTTGGGAGCCATAAAATCAACACTGGAGACTAGACCATTGGTTTTTCACTCTTGCTTTATTCCAAGAGACGCACATTTACCTGGCTGGTGAGTAATGATTTCAAGGGACTGCATTTGGAACCTGCTCTGTGGCATGTCACGTAGAGCACAGTTTCAGAGGGTCATCATCAATGAACCTAAAGTAGTAAACAACAGAGTTTCTTTGGATGCCTTCAGGAGACAGTGTTAGTTACAACTACAGGTTCTTGCAAGAAAAGACACTTCGCTGTCTCCAGCAGAGTAACAGTTTTCCAGGTCTAAAGTATTAGTGTGTAACTTTGTATCTCAGATGTTGGAACAATTGCTGAGGTGCTTGGGAAAGTGGAAATAATGCCAGTGCTTTTGTTTTATAACAAGAGTTATGTTCTAGACCTGTGTGCAAGAACTGGTAAAATTGTTTGCAACAAGCAGTTAGGAAGACTGAAATTATATTATTTTTTCTTATCATAAGTTTAAAGTCAGATCTTAAAAATAAGTGGCAACAAAGATAGCTTGTCAAAACCAGAAGAGTAAATAATACCAATCACATCTAGCTAATCACCGCTTCAAAAGTAAGACCATGTTCAAACCATAAGGATTGAATGGTGTAAATTATCCCTGGCTCAGTTCTGTGTGGAACAACTACATTCAGCAGAGCTTGCAAGAGAAGTGCAGGATATCTAACATGTAAAGAATGCAGAGAAGACAGAGATGCATTTTAATTAAAGATATGGAAGTATTTGTTGGTGGGTGTGGTTTTGACAGTTCTGCAAAAGTGACTAGTGCTTCCAAATTCACGCTGTTAATTTTGCTACTGAGCCACTTATAGAAACCACAGCATGATGTAACACTGCATGACTTGACTGGGAGCTGAACACAATGCACCAATTGCTAAATGCATGTGAGAAGAGGTCCAAAACTAGGAAACCAGCTACAGACATTTGACTTGAAATGTTTCATGCTTCTGCTTTATGTTTGTTTAACAAATATGAAGTTACCTTAGATGTCTTCAGGAAGAGTAGCCTAGAATTGGTTTTTTTGAGCTAAAACGTCAGACAAGTGATGTAGTAACAGGACTTCATGGCCACATCTAGAGAATAACTCATTTACACCTATCAAGACATTCAGACTACTTGAGATGAAAAATGAGACAGTGTTTGATCTACTTGTATAAAACTAAAATAATGGTGAGAGAAGTATCTGTCTGGTATATGTCCAAGGTGCCTCAGCTTTAGCAATTCTTATAAAATAAATCAAAGAAATCTATCGCCCTGCCTATGATGAGGAAATTATTATGAAGAGTGAAAGAATGAAGAGAGAGGTTAAAAGGACCTAAGTCTGAGAAAAAGGAAAAGGAAGACCTGACCTCTGTCTCATAGAATTTTTTTAGTTTGCCCTGAGATGATCACCACAGATTATGTAGCTTGGGAACCTGATTAGAGCAAATTTCCCTCATATGCCCATTTTGGTCCTTTGCCTAGAAATGAAAGGCTGGTGCCTGTCTATGCCTTGTCCTAAGACAGATACTGTGCATAATTCAACCATGCACCCAAACAGATAAACAGAGAAGTGCTCTGAGAGCCTTTGCTAGAGATAGTCATGATACTGTTTTTGCTTTGGAGAGGTTTGTTAGAAACAAGAAGAGTTTCCCTTTTTTTGGTTTTTAATGTCGCAAAGAATGCAATTTAGGCAAATGTTCATTTTATTTACTATTAACCAATCTAAAAATTAATCCAAACTAATTAACAGGCATGATTGTTCCCACATGCTTGAGACATCCTACTGGGGCATAAGGAATTTCCTTATGAAGGTTGTCATTCCTCTCCAGGAGTCAAAGGGTGCTTTGAAGGCTCTCTTAAAACAGAGACCAAAGTCAGGTTAAATGAAACCTACCCATGACTGTTGAGTCACAGAGCAGTGAATCCAATAGAAAGATTCACAAAAACCAATGAAGCCAGCAGGTCTGCTTAAATTTACTCACCTGGCGTAAGTTTTCATGGTTAATTTTAAAGGCAAGACTGTTTAGCACCTTGTAGAACCATTACTTGGTTTACACCTAAATCATACATAAAAATGTAAGCACATGAATATTTATGTGCTGAAGAAAGATCACGTCATAAAGACTTACGAGAAGAAGTGCTGGAGCCCAGCTGTCAGAAACTCCTGCCGAGCTAACCATCTGTCTGTAATCACACATCTATCAGTTTTCTGTCTGTAATTACATGTCTGTCAATGGCCTCCTCATCTCAAATGCAGACTTCAAAGAATTCAGGTTTTTTCCTGAAAATCTCATCTTTCCTCTGCTTCCCCCAGCTCTATGTACCTTGATTAGTTCTGCTTTTTTTCTTACTTGGGGTGATTATGCTGATGTCATACAAATGGAGAAATCTGTGTATATTCTAAGGATTCAGGATGCCAAGATAGCATTTATTGCTAAGGTGACACAGACCAAATTGAACCTCCCTTCTTCTTACAAAAAAAACTGCTATGAAAGCCATTCTCTGTATACTGAATGCCATATTGTAAGAAGTTCTCTAGAATTTTGTTACATTTTACTATTACTTTATGGGCTCTCAGGTTCACATTAGTCTGAAATTTGAAGGTACTAAACTGGTGCAACATGACGTGTACAGTTGTGAGTAATTCATGTAATATATACCATTCTAGTGCTGGCAGGGGGTTATTCCTTATAAGATTAATACTGAAGGACAGCATTGAAAATAATCACATAAAATCCAACATATGCTGATTTATTGTTACTTAAAATATATGGTTTGGAGACAAGACATTCCAGAGCCTTTTTCTTTTCCACCTGGTTATGTCCAGGCTGCTCAGTTGGTAGGTTGTGTGTCTCTCCAGTACATCATCAATACAGCTGCCACAGCCACAAAAAAATCTGAGCTTCCAGCACTTACCATGTTTTCTCATCCTCTTTCCCAGTGGTAAGGATGTCGTCTCAGGATTCAGTTTCAGGTCTCCCATGAGAGTCCTACTGGCTTGTCCCACATCTCCTGGCTTTTTAAAAGAAACTGAAATGAATATTGTTTCCTAATGATTTGTACAGGATTCATGCTGAGAAATCTCATTTCTGTGCCTGCCACTAGGATTCATTGTATTTTACAAGAAACACACAACGTCCTCGTTTCCTTTGATCCAGATCCACACCCTTCATTAGCTTCAAACCTCTTTTTCAATGTCCTCTACATGCATATAAGCCATCCATGAAATGGCTGCAAACATTACTTTCTCTTCTTCAAGGAGTATATTCAGCTGGGATTCCTCCTTCTCCTTAGGGCCCCCTAACACTTCCAGGAGACATTTCAACACTTCTAAAAGATGTGTTGAAAACTCAAAGAACTGAGGAATAAGGGGGGGGGG
>VZRZ01003662.1:1347-39605 GCA_013398175.1 Climacteris rufus | reverse complement strand
GGGGGGGTGGGGATGAAGAAAATCTCAAAATGTTAAATATTATCTAGTCAGGGGTAGAAAAGCCTTTAGAAGTGAAGCATAAGAAATGAAAATTAGAATGCTGTAGAGGATTTTATTTAGAATGAAAAGATGGAGGAAGCTTTAAATTTACTATTCATAAATAGTATGCTGAAAAAGAACTCTGTTAAAAAGTTATGTAGGGTTCATTCACTTTGAACTGTACAACTTTACAGTCCTGCTTAGGAGATATGGGATACAAGTTTATGTTGTGTACAACTGAAAAGATTCCTGTCCTTTTCCTCATTTATTCTAGGGAAAGAGATAGGACAGACAATATCATTCCATTCTTTATTTGGAGCTCCTCTTCAGCAATTTGAACAAGGTGGTACACATGCTTGTTCCAAGTGACTTCCACATGTACCCCACTGACAGGATAAAAAGAAGCTTTTTAGAGCTAGGCACTAAAAAGTCAGCCCATGGATTAAAAATAATTTACTTTCATGTAGGAGGGACACTCTGTGCTCCATAACAATTTTGTTGTTTTGTAATAAAGCTACAAAACCTGTTCCTGCTATTGGTTAAAAAGAAAAAAAGAAAAGAAAAAAAGAAGAAGGATAGACTGGTAAAAGCACTTTGTGGAAGTGTTGTAGCAGGACCTTTTGGTTCCCAGAGTACACCTCCATCCTCACAAGTATCTCCTTCTCTTATAGGATCTGAGAATTACACGGTAATGTTACAGAAAATGATAGAGACAAGTAAAATATCAGGTCTAAAAAAGAATGGGTTTTTTTAGAATACAATGGATCATATCATGATGATGCTATGTAATAAATGGGGTTGTGTGGCCTAATTATTGATTTAGATAATGAAGGCATAATTTTACATGCACGTGGTCAGGAATTACCAAATTACAAACTTGCTGTCACTCCCCACAGAACAGGGGATATTGTCCTTATTGCCTGTCTAACACTGCACCTGTTTGCCAAACTACCAAACCGATCACCTTGATCCCAGAGTGCTGCTTTAGCTTTGGGTTACATCAAATTTGTTAAATCAAGTTAGTAAGTGGAAAGCTCTTGTTTGAATACATTTGTCTGGGTATACAGGGTTCACCTCATCTACCACCTAGAAGTTGTATCTAGTCCAAGCTCATCCTGAACACTCTTTGGTGATCAGAGAGAAAGAAGCCACCTAAGGTAATAGTGTGAGGTGGGCTGGATAAACCACCTTCAGGAGTTACTCATGTCTTTGTATTGACTGTAGAAGGACTCTAGGTGTCTGTAAAAGGATTCTAGACAGTGTGCTACAGCCAGGCACAGCTCTGAAATGGCTGAAGTTAGGCATGATAAATATCATCAATCTCTGCATGGTAGTTGAAATTCATTACTGCTGCTCATTGGGAGGAGGTTCAGCCTCATGTTTTGCAGTTTTGCCATGTGATGACTAGCCCTTTGGACCCCACTCCTCCTACCCAGAAGAGAAACAAACAGATAAAACCCTCAAAAGTGCCTGGGTAGCAGCACAAATAAAGAGGTATTCAGAATGTAAAGGACTCTGCACAAGTACTCCTTGCAGTATTCACTCGGCTCTGCTGATGTCTGTGTGTACATAAACTGACTAAATGAGTCAGTAAACTTTTCCATATTATGGTTTTAACATCTCTCACGCCTGAAAGGTTGGGGTATCTCTGAGGAGTAAAACCAGCTAAATTTCCATGCCTGTTTTTTTGGATTTTAACTTTGGGAGGATTTCCAGCAAATATGTGGCTTTTTGATGTGGACACTGGGACTGAAACATGTATTTCATTTTGCTGCTGTATGCTCATTAGATAGTAAAAGCCTTCCATCCGTGTAGCACTGTGTTACACACAAGTCTGTGACTTGGACCAGAAAGTCTTCACAGCTGTCCTCCAATCCACAGTCACACACCACAAAAAAAAGTTGATCTAAGCACACAAAGGATCTTAAGAGAAAGAAACTGAAAAGTTGCCTGTGTTTATTTGCAAAAGTGGGTTTTAATGGAACTGTGTTACTATTGTTTTGGCATTAAATCAAATTGCTAATCTTTGTAAAGCCAGCCTTCTGGATGGTATTTTTGTCACAAATGGATAAAAAATGCAAACCACATAAAAATGAGACACAGACAACTTTCAATTTCATTTCAGGTTTACCAGAAGAAATGTGCTTTGTCACTTACAAAATACACTGTAGTTCAATTTTGATTGGTGGAGAAATTTTTGTTTTACAAAAGAGTGAAGGAAGATGGCCATGGGCCAAAAAAGCATGATATTTTTATTAATTAAGCACTTTATTAAAACAGTTTATTTTTCTGAACCTTGATGATCCCTGATAAACTTTGCATGTCACCTCATTCTTTGCTCTTTCTATCAATGTAAAAACCTCAAATGTTTCAAATAAGTTGGTTCAAATATGCTGTATTCAAACAGTTGGGTAGAGAAAAATGAGCTGTTCTGAAGTGCTCCTCTTGGAGCAGCTATACTCCTCTTGGAGCAGCTGATTTAATATCTGCAGCTGCTGCTAACAAAGAGAAAACCGGTCTCCTTTGTAACTTCATTTTATTGTATGTCAAACCTCAACTGCAAATATTTTTTTTAAGTAATCAAGTGCAATCTGATATGCCTGAGCAGCAGCACTTTATTGACATTTTATCAGCCAGAGTTCCTTTGAAGGCATACTGGTGACCAAGGAAATTTGCCAGTTCAAAATGGCTATAACTGTTCACTTATTTAATCATGTACTAAAACAATGCATGTAATTGTATTGCCAGTGATATATTATTAACAAAATATATTTTTTTGCTGTACCGTTCTTCCTGCCTTATTGATGGTTCTTCTCTATTTTAGATTAGCAGTAAGCCATGCAAGGAAATCTTACTTGCATGGATCAACAAGTTTAAAAACATAAGTTGCCTCTTTGCTTTATTGGACATAGTAAATCTACTTGACAGATACATCTTACTTGCTTTTATGTGTTTCTCTTGACAGCCTTTTCCAGTGTAGGTCTCTCAGAGTCACCGTATTATATTGCAGGTAGGTCGTCACGGGCTTTTGCAAAATGTTCCAGACAGCAATGGATGTTGTGTTTTCACTTCCCCCTGTGATTTGAGTGTTGTACTGTAGGGTTACTAATCTGAACATGACAAGGGTAAAAGTGTGTTTGTTCCTCTAAAATTTGGAACTATTGAGATATTTGAAAGAAAAATCCAACCACACCAAATGCATTCAGAATCCTCCAAAGCATTGTTCAGGTCACCTCACCTCCAGCACAGCCATCTAGGCTTCTTCTCTCCATTCTCATAGAATCATAGAATCATTAAGATTGTAAAAGACCTTTAAGATCATCAAGTCCTACCTTCATCTTAGCACTACCACCACATTCACCATAAACTGTGTCCTTAAGTGCCATAGCCACATATTTTTTTGACACCTGCAAAGGTGGTGTCTCCACCACTTCTTTGGGCAGTCTCTTTCAATGCTTTTCAACTTTTTCCATGAAAATTTTTTTCTTAATTTTCAATCTAAACTTTTCCTGGCTCAACTTACAGCCATTTCCTCTGGTCCTGTCACTTGTTACCTGGGAGAAGAGACCGACCCCCAATGCTCTACAGCCTCCTTTCAGGCAGTTGTAGAGAGTGGTAAGGTCTCCCCTGAGCCTCTTTTTCACCAGGATAAACACCCCCAGCTCCCTCAGTCACTCCTCACAGGACTTGTGCTCCAGACACTTCACCAGCTCCATTGCCCTTCTCTGGACTCACTCCTCAATGTCTTTCCCGTAGTGAGGGGCCCAAAAGTGAACCCACTATTCTAAGTATGGCCTTGGCAGTGCCAAATACAGGGGAACAGTCACTTCCCTGATCCTGCTGGACACGCTATGTCTAATACAAGCCAGGATGCCATTGGCCTTCTTAGCCACATGGGCACCTTGGCCAGCTGGCCACACACATTTCAAGTCACATTCCCCAACAGTTCAGAAAAAGGAGAAGGAGCCTATCACAATGTAAGTTAAATACGTGTTTTTCATTACTCCTGTCACTAGAAAGTGACAACAATAACTGAGGGATTTACAGAGAAGAAAATAATTTCCTTGTCCAGAGCAGCCAACAGTCTGGAGTAGATGTTCGTGTATGCTGGAGATTATAGGGAAGCAAGGTAAGTGAATATTGAATCACCAAAAGATGGAGAATTAAATAGCATAGCTCATTACTTTTGCAGTATTTACTTTGTTACTATTAACTTAGTTTTGTCTCACTGATTGTTAACAGGACTCTCTGGATAATATGCAGGCTGGTGCGGGGAAGACCTCTGGTAGGGCTACATTTTGAGGAAGGTTTGAGTGTGAAGAATTATTTCTTTATAAAAAGATGTCTAAAGACAAAGATGACAAAGAGGGTTTAATAAATAGTTTTCAGACAGAGCTGGCACAAATTCTGACTTAAGGAAAGTGAAAAAAAAACCCTAACAAGGGAAGTTAAAAATTTCAAAACTCATGGAAGCGCTAGTGTAAATTGTGCTGAAAAGTGTGAATCCCTGTTGTTGAAGGAAAAAATCAGGTTAGACAACAGATGGTAGTTATGAGACAAATCTATCTGATGCTGCTTTGAGGAATGATTCTTTTTAATTTTTAATAACTTCACAGTGATAAAGAGGCCTGGATGTATGATTAGTTTTGTTCTGGATCAATTTCAGTCATGTCTTTGTATGGAAGAAGTCAGTTACAATTTTTGTTGTACTTAATGTAAAAATATTTCTCATTTTAAAGCTAACAAGGCTTGATTTTAAGAATGCATAAAAATAAACATATAAGATCATTTTGGAGCCTTACAAATTCACACAGTCCAAGAGGCTGCCCACTCTTAAGCAAAAATTTGTACTATGTCCAAACTTCTGCTCATATCCACTTTTGAATATTCTATGATCTACCTTCATGTTACTTTGGAAGACACATGGGTTAGAAAGTAGGCAGAATATTTTTCTGACTTCTCTCTGGTATTGCTTTGTTTTTGCCCCATCTAGAGAATAACATTCACATCATGAGTGTCTAGAACTTCATTCAGTGCTGGGAAATTGGGAAGAATTGGTTCACTGTTCAAATTCATTCTGCAAGTCTATTCTGTGTGTTCAATTGTTCATGTTCATGACTGTCCAAAATCTGTGTGTGATTTCAATCCACTGCTTCTGAGTGGTGCTCATTGCTAAATTTTGAAGCCTGTACAAAGACAACAGAGTAGGCTGTCAATTCTTATTATGATTCATGCCACTCTTGCTGATTAATTCAGTGAAACATGGCATAATCACACTAGGCTAGACATATGTCAGCAAAACAACATTTGGGAAAAGCACAGGACAGCCCCAGCTTTACCCGTTTTGGGAGATTTGTTTTTGAAGGGGGCTGGGTGAGCTTTCCTACCTTCATTAGTTTCCTGGCCAACTTTCCCCAAAACAGGAAGAAAATCCGATTAATCACTCTCTCCAGAGTGATAATTTTAATGAAAAATAATGGTTTCTTGCATATAGCAAATTTTCTTTTAGCTAGCTTTACCTTTTTCTCAAGGCAGGTACAGAGAACTCCTTTTTCTAAAGCCAGTTTTGAACAGGAATAAATCAAAGACACTTCAGAAACCTGCCAGATCCTTTTCTAACATTTGTCTTTTCTTCCTCTCCACAGTTCACACAAGGAAGGTGTCAAAGGTGACAGTTACTGGAATTTTGCAATTAAATGCTTGTAACACGGGACCATCTCTTTCATTTCCAAGGTAGAAGATGACCATTTTGTTCCAAATTTCAGGATTCAAAGGATAATGGTGTTGGAAAAGAATATTGCTGCCTTTTTTCTTTTCAGTCTGATATCCTAGTTTAAGTCTAACGTAAAGGTGCAAAAAGTCCAGTCCAGAACCCACAGACGTTAACTTTTGCCCATAGAAAATGATCCATAAATTGCAGGGTTTTTTGCTGATTTATTCTAATTTTAAGAGCTGTAGAAGCTATGTTTGTTCTCCTTTTCCTATCTCTTTCTCTACTTTTAAACTTAGTTTTCAAATGTGACCTTTAAGTAAAATCAAACACAAAAAACCTCTTTTTATTCATAGTGCTTACTTTGCTAAGCAAGAACTTTAGGACATTTGACAGTTATTTGCCTGTGTACAGCACAAAAAATAGACAAACTGTGCTGTGCAGCCATTAACATATTCAGGAAACTTTGGGTATGAGACAATAGTAAGTGATACAACATCGTCATGGAATCAAGTGGTGACAAGTGGTGTCCCTCAGGGGTCTGTGTGGGGACCAGCACTGTTTGATGTCTTCATCAATGACACAGACAGAAGTTGAGTGCACCCTCAACGAGTTTGCAGATGACACAAAGTTGTGTGGTGCATTTGGAGGAGTGGGCCCATGGAACCTCATGAGGTCAACAAGGCCAAGTGTAAGGTGTTGTACCTAGGTCAGGACAACCCCTATATCAATACAGACTGCAGGATGAAGGAACTGAGAGGAAACCTGCTGATAAGGACTGGGGAGTGCTGGTGGATGAGAGGGTGGACATGAGTGATAAATCTGTAATCTCAGCCTAGAAAGCCAATTTTGTCCTGGACTGCATCCAGAGATACATGGCCAACAGGGTGAGGGAGGGGATTCTGCATCTCTGCTCTGATGAGACTCCGCGTGGAGTGCTGCATCCAGCCCTGGGGTCTCCAGCACAGAAAAGATGTGGACCTATTAGAGTGAGTCCAAAGGAGGCCACCAAGTTCATTACAGGGTTGGAGCACCTTTCCTATGAGGAAAGGCTGAGTGAGTTGGGGTTGTTCAGTCTGGAGAAGAGACAGATCCGGGGAGACTTTATTGCGGCCTTTCAGTATCTAAAGGGGGTTTACAAGAAAGATTTTTACAAAATTTTTACAAGAAAGTTTTTCTACAAACTTTTTAGAATGGCCTGTTGCGATAGGACAAGGGGCAATGGTTTTATACTAAAAGTGACTCAATTTAGATTAGACATGAAAATTTACTTTTTTTTTACAATTAGTACATTGAAACACTGAAATAGGTTGTCCGGAAGGACAGTGGATGCCCCATTCCTGGGAAAAATTCAAGGTCAGGCTGAATGGGGCTCTGAACAACCTGATCTAGTTGAAGATGTCCCTGATGATTGCAGTAGGGGGTTGATGACATGACCTTTAAATGTCCTTTCCAGCCCAAACTATTCTATGATTGATTCTCTGATGCTCTGATTGATTCTCTGAATTAATCCTGAACTATTCCTGTGTACCTTTCTGGTATTAAACTAAAACCATGCTTTATTTCTTCTGGAGTTTTGTTTTAACCAGTATATGCTCCTTATTTGAGAAAATAACATTTTTCTGATAATTTTTCGGATCATTTTTGTGTCTGTTTTTTGCAGGTAGCTTCCTGGAGGTAGATCTAGTCACAAAGAATGATTTACAGGGTCCTTGACAACCACTAAAAATTTAAGTTATTAATAGAAAACTGATGTGATCAGAAGATTAAAGGTTTCTTCTTTTTCCTGGGATCTCTTCTTTGTGTCCCTGGGATATCCAGATCTTTTGATTTTTCTGAGCCCCTGGATTGTTGTGTTTCTGCTTACATCTCCAGAGTATAACTCTGAGATTGAATTGTTACTTTTTTTGAAATATAATGTTATTTAAGCAAAAAATGATGTCTAGGTAACATTTTCAAAACCACATCTGTCACTTTGGAGGTAGTCAAAGGAAGTACGTCAAAGGCTCAAAAGATATACGGGATACAATTCTTATTAAGTGGACAGGTTTCTAACCAACTTTTGTGCCTTCAGAAATATTGCATTAGTTTCACTTCCAGCAGGGCACGGGGCAAAGGCAAAAGTGAATCAGGATATTATATTTGCATATTCACCTACACAGTGTTCCCTGTTCATGGATTCAAGTATTTTCGGTTTAGACTTTATAAGGGACCCTAGGTGAACTTGTAGTTTAGCTACTCCTAAACTAGAAGTTTCCAACTAAAACTCTCAATGATCTCTGCTTCCAAAATTTTAGTCTCTGACTTCGGAAATTATTTATAATAAATTATAATAAATTTAATTAAATTAAACTATAAATAAATTTATCATAAATTAAATTCCAGAGTTTAACAAATTTTTAAATCCTGCAAAAATAAATTCTGATTCTATACCTTAGCCAGTTTCAGAAGCATTTATGTTTTAACAATTAATTTCAGGGAGACCTTGTACGTTCCAAGTTCAGATGAATTTTGACATATGCTAAGACTGTACAATTTAGCTTTGTGAAAGAAAAAAATGCAGAGCTTAAACTCTGTTATATGTTAGTCAATTTTAAAGCCTAGGAGTTGAACGTCATAGATGAAAAAATTCCACAAATTTCAAATACAGGTATTAAGTAATTTTCAAACCTTATAATATCTGGAAAGCAATTCTTGTACTTTCTGCTGAGCTGCTTGGCATTTTGGCAGTGGTTCTATCTCACCATCAATGCAACCAGGAAAAACTAAGTTTCCGTGCATGGAAATAAAAGTATTAAAGGAAAGAAGGGATTGATTTCTGAGGAGATTTTTTTAAATAAATCAAGCAGGAAGGATGATCTTCATTTAAACTAAAATGGAATTAGGCTGCTGACACTAAAAATAGAAAAGGTCAAATGGAAATTTTTTAAGTTTGAAAGAAAGCTGGCAAGTGAGGGAGATTTTGGAATTTGCTGCATCCTCTAGATAGGAAGCTATAAACCCCAGTATCCTTAAACAAAAGATAGAACAGAAGTTGATTCAACTGAAGAAGAAAGCAGTGAAGAACAAGTTTAAATAAAGTCTTCTTTAAGCAAAGGATGTAAAGACAGACAAGCAGGCTGACAAGAAACTTTAAAGGATTTCAAAACATATGCTAAAGACTAATAACAGCTGAATGAGCTGAAATACTAAATGATAAATTAAGATATTAAAATAACAGGTAGAAAGCAGAAATTGTTGAAAACCACAAGAGGGAAATATTAATTGTATAACATCAGCTCGTTCCCACATGTCACCCAGCTCACAGAGTAACAATGACTGTGACGGGGGGAAGACACAACGGAGACAAGGCAGCCAACTGGACAAAAAGCACAGTAATAATTGCAGAGTTTATTTATGTCCATGTAGATTGGGTAAGAAAGGTTACACTGCAGTGACTGAATTTTTTGTTGCTCTCCTAGACCAACTAGTTAGCAATTCATAAGACAAAAGGAAATTCTTGATGTGGTTCTAAGCAGTACAAAGAAAACCAATGAAGAACCCACAGGAGAGGAGGGATACAATTTTTTAGTTCAAAATCCTTTTTGCAGGAAGACTGAAAGTATCACAGAATCACAGAACAATTTGGATTGGAAGGTACCTTAAATATACGCTACCCTCTTCAGTAGCATTTAATTTAATTTAATTGAGAGCACTTTAAAAAGTAAAATCAAAAACTGTAATCTAAAAGGATAAAATGTTTGCATGTGACATGGAGATTTTTACTGGCACCATATTATAATCTCAAGATAATTGAATAATATGAATCCAAAGAGGTTTTTAAACAGTCACACAAAAAGCCTTACCAACCCTTCCCCACAAGAACATCATATTTAAACAGTAGAGGAGAATATTAGAAATTTAAAGAGAGTAGCTGGTCCTGCAAAAAAATAAAAGTTGTGTTCAGGTAAGGAAAATCTTAGAGTATATAAGATTAGGCAAGTACAGCCATAATAAACCAAGTGAGATAATATTTTGAGGAAAAGCTAGTTGAGTGGATAATAACTAGGAATAAAAACTTTCTCAAACACATCAGAAGCAGGAAGCCTATCAGACACTGCCAAATAGGTGATCACAATTTAAAAGAAGCACTTTAGAAAGATACAGCCATGGCAAAGTTGCTAAATGAGTTATTGTATTGATATTCATCACAAAGAGCCTCAGGGAGAATCCACAAAACCTTTCTTCAGAAGTGAAGAATTTGAGGCACTGTATCAAATTGACATGTCAGCAGAAGTTTCAAACAAATCTATCCAATAAACAGGAACAAATCACCAGAACCAGATGTTGCTGAACTATGAGATGTGCTATTTAGCTATGTCATCACTTAAGTTCAACTGGTAACAAACTAGATTAAAGGAACTAAAGCTGGCCAACGTTTCAATTTTTTAAATAGTTTTAGTAAAATTTGAACAAATGATCCTTCTGCACCAGAAAAAATGGCATGAAAATATTGAGTTAAAATGTATTAGGAGGTTTTAGAAGAGACTTTGACAAGTCTTTTGCAGAAAAATCACATCTCTCCTGGCCATTGAAGATGTTTTGCCAGACTTTATTTTAGAATAGCTCTGATGGTTTATACAGCTTCAATGAACTTCCAAAAAGTCTTTAAAAATGCTTCTAAACAGAAATTATTATAAATGTCATTGGAGGAAGGTCATTCCATGAATTACAAAGTTAGTTATCAATCAGGGGACATAGGTATGAGTAAATAATTGGTCTTCACTACTTGCAGTCTCTACAGAGTTGTAATACAAAGAGGAAAAAAGAAGGTACTTGGGATATTACTTAATAAAATAACTGTGCATTAAAAATGGCACTGAAAAGAGAAATCTTGGACTCATTTTGGTTAGTTCCATGCCTAAGATAAAACAAAACAAAACAGGCAAATCCCAACACAAAAACCTGTTGGGAAATAAAGCAAGAGTAAAGTAAGAAAACAACATTATGCTACTATGTTATCATTCTGTGCCCAAAAAATTTGAGTATTGTTTACTGTTCTTCTCTAAACATTTTTGAAACAACTAGATGAGGCACAGGATACAATATTGATAATCAGACATAGAGAAAGATTTCTCTACATGGAGACATTGCACAGGTTAAGACTTTTAGACCTAGAAAAAGAACAATTTATGCAGGGTAGTGTTGAAATTCAGAGGGTAGTGAAAGGAGAGGATGTCTAGGAACAGTAACTTGCTCATTTACACCTGTCTTAAGAATAAGGGATCACCAGATAAAGTTCAGAGACAACAGTTTTAAAACAAACAAGTGGACTATAAAGCATGTCATTGCATCACACAGCTCATTATTCAAGGATGCTTTAAGTACCAAAAGTCTAAATGGTTTCAAAAAGCCCCTACAGAAAATCTATGATGAAAGTCATGTGGTTCAAGAATTTCAAAAACACAGATTTCCAAAAGCAATACTCCCATTATTTTCCACAGTCGTTTACCTTTGACTATGTGTTTAGTGAGACCATTGACACCTTCTCTGAGGGATCCACACACAGAATGTATACTGAGTTCTATATTCTTCATTGCCTTCTGTCTTGCAGGTGACACTTTCTCACTAGAGGCATTCTGTGCAGCTTATAAATACACAAGTGGGCTTATATATTATTCTGGTGGGAAACAGAAAAAGGTGTCCAAGGTTACTGGCTGCATTTTCAAAAAGGAAATTGATGCTACCATTGTAGATTTGTCTTATAAATTTGTTGGAGCAATGTTTCTTTTCTGTTGCCTTCGGCTTCTTTCGTGTGGGGGAACAGGAAGGCACCAAAATAATTCCTCAAGGTTCAGAGAAGAGATGTCTCTGCTGCTCCTGCTCCCAGAGAGCTGTGCAGTTATGAGTACAGATCTCCAAGCCTTAGAACTGCTTGTCTTCCTATGCTGTAGCCATACTGCTCAGTGACTTCAGCGGTTGCCACAGAAGCAGAAAATCTGCAGGGACAAATCTAACATCAGACACTCTTGAGTATTAGGTTCTGAAAATCTAACATGAGCTTTTCTTCTTTTAACCAATCTAATCTGTCTCCAAGGGAGTATATTATTCTGTTTTACTTTTGGCCTCCTTTTGCTGGCTGATTAAGCCAGCCTAATTAAGCCAACTCATTGGAGGGCCAGTATCTTACAGTTTCTAAGACATCCATGGCCAGAAAGTCATGTGTCTTTTCTGCTTGCTCTGACCTTAAAATAAGAAGAAAATGATTAAAACCAAGCAAATTACTCTGCTAGGAGAGAAGGGAGAAAATCCAGCTGCTGGCAGGCACACAGCAGCAGCACAGCAGGAGCGCGCTCCCCCTCGCCTTCATCCTGGGCCCCTGAGTGAACGCTCAGGGTGGTCCCCAGGGAGCTCGGACGGACACCACGGTCCAGCCGGCACAAGCTCGCTGGCACTCCCACAGGACTGACTGCAGATGCACAGCACCCCTGCTAGTCCAGTGATGTTACACGAATAACTGTTACCTTACATGATGGGGATTTTTATCACTGTGTCAAGAAATAGCAGAGGAAACAGTTCAAGTTGTTTAATTAATTCAACCAGCACTGAAAACAGGTGAAATTACAGGACACCAAGTTTCGTATTGGCACTTCTGCCAACATATGTTAGAGAGCAAGTATTTCTAGCTACCTCCACACAAGGAAAAATCAAAATATAGACACAATAATTTTGTGTGATTTAAATATGTGTTCTTCGGTTTTTGTGTTTAAGTTCAGGAAGTGATATTAAATCTACAAGACAAAGTATCATTCTACTAGACTGACAGTACTATCATCTGGGCATATTCATATTCGAGTATGAATCCAGCCTGCATTTTTGCTGACAAATAGGCTTTTGGAACTGTTCTTTTAATCAGTTCTTCCAGAAAAGACAGACACAGGATAAAAACTAATGTCATGTAGATGCACCTGCTTCAATGAATGATGACTTTGTTCCATCATTTTATCTCTACACTTATCTTTATTGTAGCAATGAAATAATTCTTGCAGAAGAAAGTAAATTCTTGAATTGACTAAATATTTACAGTAAATAAAACGACCAAGAAAGTTACCTGCTGATTATCTCAATCACATACTTCAATACTTCTTTAAATACAACAGGCAAAGACAGAATGTAGCTTTTACTTCAAATAAGACATCCAGTGTTTCAAACTGTTTCAAAACTATATTTCTTCTCCAGCAACAACGTGCTTTTGTGCCAACTCCTAAATAACCATAAATTTCTTTTTATATAAACCTTAATGAATACTTGGCCAAGATGCTGTGACTGTTGGCTTCTACCTTTGGGCAGAAATGGAAAAAAGTGCACATTGAGCAAAATGGAAAAAGAGATCACAGCAAGCCCAATGTTGCATTTTGCATTTAATGTGAAGGAAGCCTTGTTTTCGTGGTGTTGCAGTTTTCAGTGTTTTTAATCTTAAAGTGGCTGATCAATTTAAGGTAAGTGGCAGGCATTTGGCCTAGTTCCCAGGCTCTGCTTTCCTCCCAGAAAAGAAAGGATTCAGTCAGACACACAGACAAGGGGCATCATCAGTGGCTCTCACATTCCAAGCATTTTAGCACAGATTAAGTTGGAATGGTTTTACTGTTTACTGAAATCTCCTAGGTGTTGCATTTTATCCTCCTCTGGCTGTGGTTATCCAGGTTGAGCTTCTCAGGTCAGGACCTCCATAAGAAAAATGGCCTGTAGAGCCTTGAAGGGAAATACAAAGCACAGGTCAAGACTCCTTATTAAAATGCAATTTCAGCAGCTTATTGCAAAATATAAGTCCCCAGACAACAGGTAATTTAGCAGTGAACTTTTTTCCTAAAGCTTGCAGCAAGGCAAGAGCTGTTTTACATGCATTCCAGAGGAAAAAGCGAAGATAATCTTCTTAAGAAGGACAAAACCTCAGCACTTTGTGTGTCTGGAAATAACCAGCAGATAATTAAGTGTTATTTTTAGACATTTTTCCCTGTTAGGTGCAATAAAGTACAAATTTCAGTGTCTAATAACAAACTCAAATTTGGCTTTCTTATATAATTGTGAAAATTTATTTGGTTGTTTTAAGAGCTTGTGTCTAAAAACAATAACATTTAATAAACATAAGTTATATATTTTAATATAATCACATATTTTGCAGACACTCAGGGCCAGACTTTTTAAAGATATTAGGGTGATAAATTAACTCAGACTTCCTGGAATTGCATATTCACAAAGGACACTGTGTGGAGAGTTCTCAGTATCTACGTTCATAGGAGTTATCAGATGTTTGACTGTTTGCAGTACCGGGGTCAGAGGTATGAATGTGAGGCTGCTTTCTTATTGATAGCTTTATAGCTTTAAAAAAAAATCCTCAGCTATTCATCTATTTTTTTCCAATTAGCTATGCCTTTAAAATAAATTGATCACCAGATTGAAATAGACAGTATTTCTGTATTTCTGCCCCAAAGTGAACTGGTCATTTTGAAATTTGAAGCAGAATAGGAACATGAAAAATTAAGGACTTATACTTCTTTTCTATAAGTGAAGACATTTCTCAGATATATACTCCAGCCAATTTACAAACATTTCCCTTGAAAATGTCAGTCTTTCCACAGCTCGGGTTTTAATGACCTCTAATGACACATTTGAAGATATTCTGTTCCTCAAACCATTTATGGAACACTGATGTTCCAGATGTATACATGAGCATGCATATGCATGTCAGTGTTTGAACTGAACTGAACTGACCCTGCCGGTGCCTCTGGAGTCCCAGTTGCACAGCAACACTCTGGGAGGTATCAACACATTGCAGCCAGGTGCCAGTGCCTTTCTGGAAAGGATCATTCCATGTACAGTCAAAGCTTCTGTCATTAATGCCTTTTTTCCCCTAGTTCAGTCTTTAAAAAGCAAGAGTAAATTCAGTGGGAAAAGTTGCTTATTTAATCAAGCAAGTAAAATTACAAGGGAATATGCTCAGAGTCTTTAAGTAGGAGGGGTGCAGTGAGAGTTCGCGAAAGCTCAGATAGCCATGGAGAGCAGGGCAGTGCCAAGGACAATGAGGAGTCATGTACAGGCCACACGCACCAAGAGGCAGGGAAGGAGTTAACTGCAGCCCGAAGGAGGGGCAGGAAGCTGACCAGCTGTGTGCAATTGCAGCTGCTGCTATAAAAAGGCTTTGCCTTAGAGAACAGGGAGTCACATTAGAAGGGAAGGAAATTCTTCTTGTGAACTTAGTTCAGTTTTGAAGGGAAGGAAGTGGGTTTTTGATGGTTGGCTATCTGAAGTTTGAAAGATCTTGCAAGTGTCTGATGGATAGAGAGAGTTTATCCATTTAGTCAATGGCTCTTGATTGCTGTTAGGGCTGTCTAGCTAATGTGTATCTTAAGCTGTCTTCTATGTTCCCATTTAGCAAAAAAATGGTTGAAAATTGTAAAACACTGTATCTCATACTGATTTTTCTATGCACTGCTGTGCAGAAGCCCTGTGCTGACCCTTCTGCAAGGGGAGATGGTTTCATTATGGGACTGTTCTCATGAAGTCTGAAATAGAACTAGGTCTAGGTTGGGAGGGGGTGTAAAATGCTGACTGGGTAAATTTGTAGTAACATTCTCTTGAAACAAGGCTACCCTTCATAGAGAGTTCAGCTCTAAAGGGAAGGAAGCATCTTCCTGACAATCCTTGAGGAAATGACTTAACCCTCAAGGGGAAGAGAGCGGAGGAAAAGGACTGCTTTATATAGCCCAATAAATACTCTCATCCATACAGAGATGTTAAAAAAGTGGTTTTGAACTTGATGTTGATTGATTCCACATGTTGCTGTCCTCTTCCTCCTCACAGTATTTGTGTGAATTCTTCTGTGAGGGATAACCTTACCTAAACGTGTCCTAGTAATACAAATGGTTTCTTTTTTAAAACCAAATAAAATATATCAGCATGTTATCAGAATCTCTAGGTGAGATTTTTTCCATCTCTGTTTTTAAGGTGAAGACATACATAGAGGTCAAGCTAAAAAAAACAACCATAGGTAAATAAAAACAATTTTAAACCCTGCTGCTGCAGTTAAGTTCCGCAGCTGAAACACTGAAGGCATAGCATATGGCACACAAGCCCCTTAGCCATTCTTGGACACCAGCTTTCCTCTGCTGGGTCTACAGCCTGGCTGGCTCTTACTTTCCCTTTGGCTAGTCTATGGAAAACAGAGAGAGTTTTATTAACCAAGATTGCACTGCTTGGGAATGGTTTGTATCTTGCCAAACTAATCACGGCAAAGTGTTGCAAGATTAGATTTGTCCTGGCTGACTAATTCAGACTCTTGTGAGACAGCAGGAATAAAGTAGCAGAAAAGGAGTAAGACAAATAAGATCTAAATAGGAGTTAGGGCTGGTTGTGCTGGAGGATGCAAAATAAATAGCGAGTCCAATTCCCCTTTCTATTTGAGATCCTCTGATACCAGTAGAGGAGAATACAATGCTGTTCAGCACAAATGAGATGCTGAAGTTTGCCTCCCAAATTGTTTGGTTTAGAAGTGCTTGTGTTAGACACAGTTTTCCTACAAGAGAGCTAAAGAATACTGAGCTCCTTTCTCTTCCATCAAGAATGATCAGCAGGTATTGTACCCCTGGTGTCACATGAAATGGCCATGGCTGGCCCTGCCTGTAGCAAGGCACAGTGCAATGGTAAAACTGACTCCAGCTGCTGGTGTGCAGGGGAAGTCCTGATTTCATGGGCATCATGAACCACACATGGCACAGTGGCCATTACTCAGCAGCTGACTGGCAGTTTTGTTTCCTTCCTCTTCTAACCCAGATCATCAAGCCATTCAGGCCCATTCAGAAGACGTTTTTGAAGAAGGCTTCTCTGTTTGCTTAGGGTTTGTCTACAAAGAGCTCTGCTATGTCTAAATGACTGTGATGACCCTTGTGTAGTACAAGCATGTAACTAAGATATTGCGGAGAAGAAGACATGGATAAGCAGTGAAACTGCTCCACATCCCACATGAATACTTTTTATCAACCCCATATATAAAGTAAAATATTAATTAATGGATTTTCTAATTTTATTTTGTTCAATCTTTAGCCTAATTCTGGGCATACAAAGAACTACCCTAGTTAAACCTAGTCCTATCCAAATTGCAAGAATATGAGGAAAAATAATTTTGCCTTTAATTCAGATCCTATTTTCATACAAATTAACATTCAACTATGAGAACCTGGAGAACCGCTGCCTAATATTTCTAAATTATGGAATAATTACACTTAATAAATAAGGTGGGAGGGGAGTCCTAAACTCTTTAAATGGCTTATTTATGTTGGTGTGGTTTATTTACCCAAGCAAGCTATGCTGAGACATCAGGCTGTCTCTTGCAGACTTCATCTGAAGTTACAGGCTAGGTGAATGATACGAACAAAGTAAACATTAGGTCAGACATATAGCAGAATAGCAGCCAAAAGACATTAATTTAATCCCTAGTTAGGTCTTTTATTATTATTTATTTTTCACAATAATGTCATGATTAAAGAGGATTCTACAGTTCAACTACTTATTTGAAGAAAGCCAAAAAATGGGATTGTTGAATGCTAATAACTGAGCTAATCTCCCAAGCTGTTGACATGACAGGCAGTATTCTTTTGAGTTCAGCCAAAATTTCTAACTGGAAAATCCTATGAAAAATCACTTTCTCCTGAGAGCTTTGTAGGAGCAATGCTCTATGGACATCTGGATTGCAATCATTAAATCAGAAGGTCACTTATATCTTTACCAAGCTCCTGTATTATTTAAAATTAGTATGCAGCAACCCCCTTAAAGGTAAAATGGAATATAATATACTATTTGAAATACATTACCCATGTACTTGTTTAATAACTTATACCAAAGTTTTAACAATAGTATTCACTCTCACAAAGTTGCTGTGATTAGTCACAAATAATTATATCCATATTTACACCTACCTTTTAGAGCGTAGGTACATCTTACAGGCAGCTTTCCATTGTTTTAAAGCTATAAAGACTGCATTTCTTACGCATCAGGTGACAATGCATATTTTCATAGGAATCTATAAAATGTATGAATAAGATTGCTTCTAGAAATAGATATTGATTTTCTGAATATATAGAGGTTAATTTTTTGTTTGTTTGTTTAAGATATCCTATTAGAAGAAGCTTTGGATCAATAGTTGAAATGCTTAGATGATTGAAAGTATATCAAATGGGACAGGATATTTGATAGTTAATTTCCCCACCAAAAAGCTGTGAGATTAATCCTCCCTCCCTCCCTTCCTTCCTTCCTTCTCCCCTTTCTCTTTCTTTCTGTCTTCTGGGTTTTTTTCCTTCCTTCACTTTGGCCCTCCTCTAATAACAGCTAAATTCAGAAAACATTGGAATTTAAAATCATTTTTTGTTAATCACTTGATCTGTAAAAAAATTCAAAATAATTTTTTCATTATTTTTCCTACCTTAACATATTGCAAATTTGTGCAAAGCACTCAATAGCTTGCTGGTTAACAAACTGCATCATAAATGAACATTCCAAATTGTCATGTGCTATTTTGTAAGTGACACTTTATTGATTTTTTGAAAAAGTCATCTGTTGTGCAGTGTTGAGATTTACCTGGCAGGTTGATCTTGGTAAGACAGTCTTGAAAGGAAATGGAGGAAAAAACCCAGCCAAGAACTGACGGATAATACAGAGATGATCAAAATCTTCAGTTCATCGAAAGATTATGATTCAGCCTGTTAGCTTAAAGATCCCATTGCCCTGCCCATGAAAATGTGCTTTAACCTTGTTCAAAGCAAATAAAACAATTGATGCTCAGTCTCTTGATGTACCTATAAAAAAAATTATCTAAAAAACAAACAAATAAACAAACAAACAAAAACCCCCAACAAACTAAACAAACAAAAAAGCTATTTTGGTGAAAATTTCAGTATAATTGAGCACAAGGTATTATATGCAGCACAGGCTGAGTGATACTAACAGGCTCTGATGCAGGTAGTGATATGACTTGTGATATCAAGTGGTGGTAAAAAGATATGTCAGAGATCAAACAAAATCCCTGTGTCCCCTTCAGTTCCTAAAGCCTGTAATTAAGGTGTATAAAAGCCCAGTTTTGCACTACTGTAAACAGAGAAGAGCCAGAACATAGCATAGTGGTCTCAATTAGAACTTAGCTAAAAATCAGTTTGTTATGACCCTATTTTTATTAGATGTCACGGGATTAATGGTCAAGACATTTAATTAGCTCTTATTCAAAAGATACAACATGTAGTTTTTCCCAACTCTAAACAAGAGAGAAGCCCCCTCTGAAATATCTATCTTTCAGCACCGTAACTTGCAGTCTTATATTTCAGTTTTATCCTAACGTAACTGAAGACTGAGAGCATGTCCATGGATACAAATCAGCCAAATTAAGAAGTCAGGTAAAATATTTTGTATGAACATCAGAACAGAAAATTTTAGAATAGTACTATCACAAAGGCACATAGACTAATAATCTTAGTACATTTTATCCTGGATGATATTCTGCGCAATCCAAAAAAATTAGTTGATGTAATTCATTGGAGTGGGTAAGAATGGGAAACCCATAAGAAATTAACTTGTGAAAAAGTTGAGATTTTAACAGTAAAAACAATATGCTCTTCGGAGTAGAAGTCATATCTAGAACATTAAAAGTTGCTGCAGTACTGTTATTGGACGTTAAAAAAGTGATCAAAGAAGGGATTTGGAATAACATGATTACCTGGCCTCCTCACAATCTGATGGAAACTGCAAAGTGCAAGTAAACATTATATAAACTGACAGGATTTGGGGAGGTTATAAATCTCTAGATAAGAAACAATGTGGGAGATGTAATTTATGTGGTTTTCAAGAAGTTTTGACAATAAATTAATAAGGAAGTAAAATAATCATGGATCATTGGGCAAACGGCTTGTTTGGACTACATTTTTTTTTAAATTGTAAAATCAAAGTAAAAATGAACAGGTGCTCTTTGGAGTGATAAAAAATGAGAATTGGATTTCCCAGTTGCTGCTATGGGCAGGCTGTTATTAGATACACTTAGAACTCATGCCTTAAAAGAGGAAGTTTTACTTTAAAAAGGTATTGTATTCAAAGTTAAACACCAAATGGAAGAATAGGAAATGTAATTGCCTATTGAAAACATAGTGGCTTTCAAAAGGTTCTGATAACACCTGAAAAAGAAAATATAATGATCTTCATTTTCCCAGCTGTTTTCTTCATTAGAACAAGATAAAAATGGATAAATATGGTAGGGAGTGGCAATTCCTACTGCACGTTCTCTATGAATTCTTGTACGATGACTAAAAGTGTTTGAATACTAGAGAATACAACCATTTTTTGATAAACATATGAGAAATAATACTTTTCAAACAACTTTTATTCTGCTGATAAACTTTGATTCTTTTCAAAGGAAGATACAGAATTACTATAAAATGTATTTTTACTTCTTTTCAACAACTAATGTTAGCAATACTCATTTGGGTGTATAGTGGTATTAAATGTAATACTGTCTTACCTCTTAATAAATTGCAGCAGAACTTGCCCATTGTTCAAGACACAGAACAAAAAACTAGTAAGGATATGCCCATTTCTGCTAAGGTGTCCTTTGTGTATTAACTTACTGTTACAGTTCTTTAGTACAGAGTGAAATGATGGATAATTAGAGGATAAATAGTCTCAGGTATACACAGAGCTTGTAAAAATTAATATTATTTTAATCCTAAAGAAAACAAAAAGTTTTAAGGTACCTGACTAAATATTGAGAATTCTCAGGAAAACCACAGAAACTCACAACCTGTCTACTGTCCCCAGCTGTGCAACAGTAGACAAAAGAGAAATGCAAAAGCAGTGCTTTTCCAACAAAGAAAAGCAAATGTTTCCTTCAGCAACGTGCAGTCAGGCTGAAATTCAATACTACAGGAAGTAGTTGTAGGACTGCAGTTGGATTTTACAAAAGGATTGTTCACTAGTTGTTTGTTCATTAACATTTGTAGATTTACAAGTAAACTCTGTGACAAGAGTGCACAAATTTCCCACCTCAGGACATCGGAAATAAAGATTAAAACTCCCTGCATACACAGTTTTTGAAAAACATAGAATCATTTAGGTTGGAAAAGACCTTTAAGGACCATGAAGTTACCTAGTACTGCTGTGTTCACCACTAAACCAAGTCCATAAGTGCCACATGTTTTTTGACCACTTCCAGAGATGGTGCCTGCACCACCTTCTCTGGCAGCCTGTTCCAATGCCTGACTACCCTTTCAGTGTGGAAATCTTCCCTGATTTCTAACCTAACTCCCCTGGCACAACTTGGGGCCATTTCCTCTTATCCTATCACTTGTTACCTGGGAGAAGAGGCCGACCCTCACCTGACTACAACTCCTTTCAGGCTCCTCCTGAGCCTCCTTTTCTCCAGGCTAAACAACACCAGTTCCCTCAGCCACTCCTCATAGGACTTACTCTCTAGACCCTGGAGGTGTCTCCATAACATCAGTGTGCTGTAGGCTGTAATAATAACTTGAAGAGAGAGAAGAAACCAATATTCTCAGTTTAAACAACAAAGTGCAGTAAAACATAGCCCTGACATGTTTTAGCTGACAGCAGCTCTGTCCCTTACTCCAACCACAACAGGATTTATCTGTAGGAGAAGCACCTTTCACTAGGTATGCCAGTAACCAATTTTTGGATTTGATGAGAGTCAGCAGCAAAACCTCAAGATGCCATTGTTGCCCAAAGGAATGAGAATCCTTTTGCAGGTTCTGCAGTCCTGGTCAACTAGCCATCAGCATGGAAATACAGTAAGAATTCATTCATCCCACTGAGAAAAGATCCAGAATAAATGGTCTCTTGGATGCTCATGAAAATGATGGCAGAGGCATAAGGAGAAGGGTCTGTTTAGCATGTCCTGTTTGAGTATTTGTTCTGGGTACCAACAGCAGGGCTAAGAGTTTGTACAAATGCACATTCAGCATTAGAAGATCTTAGGGAACTTTGGTACTGAGCCAAAACCAAGCTGTGCCATATGAAAGACAGAAAAAATCAGGATTTTGACACCTTATAATTTGTCTGGTTTTGAACAGATCTACATAGTTCCCACAAAAAGCATTTTCTTGACTCCAAGACTATACTGTTGCCAAATTTCAAAGCTTGCAAACTTTTCAAACAAAATGAATGATATTTTAACGTGGTTGAAAGCATTACGCATCCTAGAGATAAGGGGAAATCATCCTGTCCCTATATCGTAGTTCCACTGTTATAAAACAACATAGAGATCCTTAGATAAAAAGTCAGACTTCCTTTTCATAGGCATTGTATATATACTTTTTCAGAGCTTCCATAATCCAGAAATAAACTCTCTATTATTGCAGCCCTGTTATATGTTGCATCATATTTATGTATGATGCATACAGCAGTGGAAAACACAGGTTGAAGAGGTGGGTAAAAGGATAGATACTCATATTCTTTACAGCTCAGGGATGAAACTCATTTAAGTCAAGAACACTTTGCTCTCAGATCGTTAATAGCAAGCAAATCAGGCAATGCAGAGGGAATCTGCAATGAAAAGCATCCCTTTCAGTGTATATTTCATGGTTCTCTTTAAGGAGGGGTACCCTCTTTTCTTTTATTTTTAAATCAATGTCTTTTATAGCAGCCATTGTACTCCCTGCTCCCCCCACTGAAATGACAGGATGGGTTTCAGTTTATCCCAGTGGGAGCCCAGCAGCCTGGAAGCCAAGTGATGGGATATATTTGTAACTGCTTGGCAGTTCCAATCAAAAAAAAGTTCTCAGGCAGGTTAGAAAGATGGATTCGGTGACTACAGGGCCAAAACAAACCAACAATCATTGGCCAAATTAATTCCTTGGTATAAGCTATTTATTGTGCATTAGTATGATAAAACCAAGAATGAATCTGGTACCTGATGCCTGCAGTTCTGTCGTGAAAGAATTCTGATCTGATTTTCAGAGGTATCCAGAGCTCCTTCAGACTATTGTGGGAGAGCACTCTACATTACCCAGCACCCCCCAAAAACTAGCTATTGATTAACTGTAAATTTTCCCACAGCATGAGGCCTTTTAAAATGCTTTCTAAGGCACTTTTCTGAATCCTTTAAGATTTACCAATTCTGTAGAGACCTTCTTCAGGGGGAAAAAAATGGAAAAACATGCAAGCTTGATTGTTTAGCTTCTCTGTTAGTTGAAAAAAGTCACCAAAAAATTAAAATGCTATACCATTACTATGGTAATGTAATGGGGAGGGAGAAGGTACCACACCCAAAACTTTATTTTTCCTCAAGCAGTGACCTGTTTTCTAACTTTTTTATGACCATAGGAGAAAAAATGTATTGGCATGCCTTAAGCCAAATATGCACCTGTGCACCACTGCAGCTTTGTGCCATTCCGTCTCTGACATCACCAGGTCTTTAGTTGTGCTTATGTTTGTCAACAATTTCTGAATTCACAGACTTAAGATCTTTTAGGCTTCAAGACGGTTTTTTATGGTCTACTGAAGCCACTGTGGAAAAAGATTTATTTAAGCTATGTAAATATTTCAGTCCCAGTACACCTGTTATTGATAAATGAGTCACAGAAGATGTAGAGGGATGGTTTAAATATTTACAGGATCTAATGAATTACAACTAAAACATTAATCGTCTCTTAGCATACTGAATATTGTACATTTACTAATAACTGAGTAATTTTTAAATTCCTTTTGCCACCACACCTTAAGAATGCTAAACTTTTCTTGGGATATCAATTTAGTTCTATACTTGAGCAAGGATGGATTTTCTCCCAGCTCCCCAGTATTTGCTCTTTATTTTTTTGTGCACTGTAGTAATTATTCAGTTATCAGAAATAAGTATGATTCCAGCAACAGTGCTCATTAGAAAACTACTAGTCCAGAGCCAGAAGAGGGAGCCTAGAGAGCAAAACATTATTATTTATTTGCCACTAGCTTCCAGGCTGGGTTGTTGGGATTGGGGGTGGTTTTTTGTTTTGTTTTTTTATTTCGTGTTTGGTTAGTTGATTATTTTTTTTTAATAATTTTTCCATAATAAATCTGCATAGGCACATAGAAATGAGAACTGTCCTTCTCAAGTTTCACTGTTAAACAAAATACCATCAAAGAGTAGAATGTGTTGATCTTTGGTCATCAGATTTGGATAAGAGACAAAGATGCCACAGTGCAAAGCTCAGCCTTTTATTGTTGATCTTGACCACTCCATTCATCATGGTTCCACCTTCTTTTGTGGATGTTGGCAGGGAATGAATAATGTTTCTACTAGTAATATTCATTTTCCCCAGTCCCATCTCCAAATCCTTATTACAGTGTGAGGTTTTCTGTCCTTCATTGTCCTTTTCCTTATTTTGGCCACTAAAAGAAATGAGGAAGGGTTCTCCCTAGTATCATGTTTGCTCAAGCTGCCTGTGTCCTGTTTTATGTGGGTTCCAGGAATCACTCTTGTAACAAGCACAGTTCTCCTGCAGTCCCCAGGGAATTCCCTCAGCTCCTTTGCATTCCATCAGAGGCACACACAAAGTCCTGAAGCTGTATGTGTGGCTCCAGACCCACAGATTCAGTATTACTTTGTGTGGTGGGAGACAATGTTCTCTCTTCAAAAGCAGATACTTTTAGACTAGGTGTGAAGTTCACCAAAATCAGTTTTCCCTGTGTCTTGAGACTGTTATATCATCAGTATCAATTAAATGTGAAGAAGTAGAGGGAAAGAAGAAGCCAATGAGTCACAGAAGTGAGATGTACTTTTGCAAGTCCTGTCAGGAAAAAAAAAAACAAAGTCTTTCTTTTCATCCATTTCTGTCCGTGAGCAAATTCTGCAGGTTACTTGGAGATATTCAGAAGCCATCTGGACGTGTCCTGGGCAGCTGGCTACGAGTGACGCTGCTTGAGCAGGGGGTTGGAGCAGATGACTTCCAAAGGTACCTTCCAACTTTGATTATTCTGTGATTCTGTGAATAATAGACATAATTTAAATTTAATTGAAACTAAAAGGTAATTATTGGTTTTTTCTCAATTTATGCTGGTTTATGTTTTTTACTGTATTGAAAAATATGTTCAACCTTCTCTTGCTTTTTGTTGCATTTTAGCTTTTCTGCTTCTTAATTTTCTTAGATATCAGGTCTCAGAATGCTACAATAATTGTTCTCTAATGGTATTCCTGACCCAACTAAAATTGTAGGACGCTTAGAAATGTCTTATTTTTTCCGTATTGCAGGGGCACTTCAGGACCAAAAGGGCTGAAAAGGAGTCTGCCCCTATTATATAGCAAAACTCACCTGGAAAATAGCTTCTTTCTCAAGCTGATCAGAGGATGTGTTAACAACTTCAACAGTGATTCAGATGTTCAAGGAAACTGACCTAAAGGTTAAATTAAATAGTTTTGCATTTCCTAGGCTGTGTGTTTTAAATTACTACAATACTTTGCAATGTCATCAAATTTTGCAAGACTGTCTCTTATCAACAATCATTACCATGTAAGTTTCACTGAAAAAATCCTGATTGAAGGACTTTGTTTTATGGAAATCTGACACTGACAAAAGGTTCAAATTGTGGACCCTGTGGTTTAAAGGCTCTACTTAGATAAAGTCTGTTCCAATAAAAAATACTTACAAAAAAGCAAATTATGCAAAACTTACTTCACATAGGTTATTGTCATTCCCACTTTTTACAGAAATAGGTACAAATCAAGTGAGGTTCCCTTCTCATATTCAATGGAGCCAGCTTCTGGGTTGTACTCATTCCAACCCTTATTGTAGTCAGTGGATCTGCCTAAAATATAGTCAGTACAGATTTTTGCCCATAGAGTGATGGTGTTCAGCTATCTTTTATAGCACACTTTGAGGCAAAGTATTTTTGCCTGTTTTCTAACATTAATCTCCCACTTCTCGATAAATAAGCAAAACCAAAAAGAATGGAGAGTCCTGGCATCCTTTTCTAAAGGCAGTTAGTGGAACTAGGAGCTAAAAGCAAACCTTCGATTAGAAACACTACATGCTGATTTAAAAGTCTAATATAATAGTATATTTCCTATAATTCATAATTCCTACTTCCTTGAGTCTAAAGTATTTCTTTATCTTTTATAATTTTCATTCTCCCTTCTGAAAGAAGATACCTTGTATCATTATTTCCCTTTAACTAAAATCAGAAGTAGCCCAGATTTGAGAGATTCCTGAAAGAGCAAGGGAACAGTACACTGCAGAAGGCTTTGGACACAGGATTCAGAGGCTAAATAACCTAATTGTAAACCTTCAAAAAAAATTTGGTTTTCAGGGTTATAATCACACATGTATCATTTCTTCAAGCTGCGTATTATCAGCACTGAAAGTTTTTCAGACTGAAGCCATTAGAAGCATTTTGTTTGTACTGAGATAATAATGTCTCCTTAATTATCTTTTAAATTTTCCAGTGGTCTAAGTTCTTTCAAATCTCCTAATCACAGTCTTACTTCTGATACCTCTGGTATTAGGGACTTAGGGTCCATCACCTGATGACACGGTTCCAAAACAAAACTGCGTAGGTTGATTTCCTTATTTAAATCCTGCACTTTATGCACCCCAGAAAGATGGACTAGTTGCTTTTAACTACCACCACCCCCTCCAATTTGGAGGGCACAGAGCATTCACGGTGTTTTTCAGTTAGGCACAATTCCCTTAAGGAAAGGCATGATCCCCTACACCAAAGAGGGCATTCATCTCACCCACCTTTAGGGATCAAAAAGATAGGTGTTACGTTTAGAAAGACATAGATACTTATAGCATGAGTCATCTGGCCTTAAAATAAGATGGTTAAAAGCAGTAGTGTGACTAATTCTCTGGAAGTGCCCAGCCTCTAGTAACTATGCAGGGAAAATAACTTGTTTGTTTGGAGTAGCTGTCTAAATTTTAGATAGCTAGAATAGTCATAGTATCTGACTACTGGATGTCTTTCAGCATAGCTACATAAGCAGACAGCTCCTATCAGACAATAATCTGCAACTAGAAGAAACATTCTGAAGGTGTCTCTGCCTGATGAAAGTGGTCTTTGTTAGCATCATAGGGAATGGCCAGCTCCTGAGTGTGGAGCTAACATATTTGCAGAACCACGGCAAATTCCTCATCAACTTGTGTATCTGCTGTGCTAGAACACATCTTAGATATTTATTCTTACTCCTTGACATATCAAAATGCTTATATAACTCATGATTATATTTCTTTATATTTTCAAAACACAAATGTGGAAACTGAGGTTTAGGGAAGGAAATTTTGCAAATTTTTTGCATTTCACTTATTTTTATACATTTCCAAAGCCTATTTCAATTAATCAGGACTACTGTATATTTCTGAGACAACAAGAAAGGTATAGCCTCTGACTCAGTGGACTTCAACAGAGCTAGTGGGAACCTCGTCTCCAGATCCATTTTTTCTCATAAGTTTACCCATGGATCAGCTTTTGCAGTTACAGGATTTCAGGTACTATTATGCAGATCTGCAGTGATACTGCTTCCACTTGGCAGTAATTTGCTCAGCTTCTATGTTCTGAATGTCAGGTACAGATATACTGCAGGAGTCCTTATTAGGTTTCTTTTGCTGTCAAGTGAAATGCTTGAATTCAGAGTTACCTTGTTAATTTACTTTAAAATTATAATTTTATGGATTTATTGCAATGGATAAATTCAGCAACAACTCACATAAACTTAATCTTTTTCAAGAACAATGTACATTTTCCTTTCTGCTAAAAGATTGAACAACTAAATAAATAAGAATTCCCAAATATCCACCTTGTAGTTTCATTTTAAGTTAGTACGTTGATTATTACCCTGCAGCAAAAAGGCAGTTATGTGCTTAATCTGATGTTTGCACCACTGTCAGCTTACTTTGCTGAGTCAAATTTTGTGTTATGTAGCTGATAAGCAATAACCAACCACAGTTACTGGTTTTGTTCCTATGTTTTCTCTGTGATGAAAAATGAAGTATTGATAAAACATTACTGAACAGTGAGTCTGTTGCAGCACTCTTAAATTCCCATCATTTTAATTTATTTTTTTGGATGATGGGCACCAAAAATTTCATTGATGGATAGTAAGTGAAATTAGTCAGTAATCTTTACCCTCAGATCTCTTTCTTTTGGTGCATGAATAAGTTCCCAACCTATTATGGAGATATAAAACATGACTTTGGAAGCAGGAGCCTCAAGTTAGACATCTAAATAATAGACCTGTTTTTTAAAATCTTTAGAGTCCTTGAAAGCCTCTGAGTTCCCAGGAGCTCCCCTGGAAGCTCATGCAAGCTGCTGGACGGACTTTTGAAAACCAGGCATCCCATTTGCATGCTTTTCTCCCTCAAACCTTAAATAGTTTTTTTAGAGGAGCTGTCACATCCCATACAAAAAAGCTGTCGCTTTTAATGCATCCTAGTGTCTGTAGAGTTCCAGTCAGCTCTGTGCCTTCTTCCCTCATTATGGTGGTTTCTACTTTGGAAAAAAATAAATTAAACATCATAACTTTAAATGCAAACAGCCCCATTCATTAATTGTAGGTTCAGTCCTAAAAGGTACTGAGCCTCTTTAGCTCATGCAAAAGTCTTGAACTTTCTATGCCTTCAGTGAATGGGAGTTCAGCTCCTCCTTGCAGTCTAAGACTCCCCTGAGCACAATTTTGTGGCAGGCTGAACCTAAACTCTTCAAGAATGATTCCTTTTACTCTAGTGCATCAGTGCTGGGCCCTGTATAAAGGGAAAAGAGCCTTTGACATACACAAGTACCCTTTCCTTTCCTCTACATCACTCAGCAGCTTTGCTTGTCATTACACTGTACCTTCTGATATTTAGGGATAATTTGTGTTTGGGGGATGACAATGTACTCCTTCCCCAGAAAAGCATGTCCATAAGCTAGAGAAATGTTAAAACAGCAGCAAGGGATCACCATGACTGCAACAGAAGAGGGAATGGCTATATCAATAATACTTCTATTCAACAAGCCTAGTATATAGCAAAGTGGCAAAATGAGGGAATGAGAGTGTGTGGCAAGAGGAGGAACAGTGCAGCACCATGTCTGTGGCCTTGCTGCGCTTTGCCTTCACCAGAAGATGGGCGTGCAATGGCACTGCTGGTGGCCATGCTGGGCAGGCTGGCCCCAAGCACCACAGGCCTCCAGTGCCTCTGTTTCTCCCTCCCCTTCCCTCCTGCACTGGCAGCTGGATCCAGCTGAACTCTGCAGAATCCTGTCCTAGCTCGTCCCTTAGCCCTGCCACTCCCTATTCTGTGGCAGGAACAACCCACTTACAGACCAAGACAGCAAAATTCAGTTTTTCCTCCACAGTCTCTGCCTTACACTAGCCTTTTTGGCTCTATTTTCCTATCCTTAAACTTCATGCAGTGTCTTCACTGAGTTTAGCAATTCTGCAGGGCTTCACAATGTCTTTATAGAGAACACTGTGATTAGGTATGAATGATCATCACCTGGCCCTCAAAACTCACTACCACTACATCTCTACCTAAAACTGAAAATCTATGAGCTTTAAGCTGTTTCCAAGTTCTTCAGGGGTCAGGGTCAATTCTTAAATTAACAACACTGAAGGAAAACATTGGTCTTGTAACTGCTTTCTCAGCTGTAATATGGCAAAGAGGTCAAGGAATGCATCCTATGGTGATGCAAAGCATGGTTAGAAAATAATCTGTCGTGTGATCCCAACTTTTTACACTGTTTTTAAGACTGCAAACAAAATGATTCATCATTTTCTAAGAAGACTGGGGCTGATAGAAGGAACCTTGACTGAAGCAGTATTTTCTGTGGTGCTGCATGATTTTTTTTTTTTCCTTTAGGTATTGTTTCAAGAGAAAAGCCAGTCCTATGCAGCATGTTTGTATTTCAAATGCCGTGTGCTTATGCAATGCAATAAAAAGAGATGAAAATTGCAGTAAGATTCTTATCTTGCAACAGGATCCTTTGAATAATTAGTCTCTGTTTTAAAGTACTGGGAAAGTACTCTATACAATAAATACAAGAACACCTTTAGCTTTTAACTGCAACTATCTGGTTTTCTCTGAATGGCAGGTGTTACAGCAAAGCTGTTACTCATAACCGTTAAGAGCTTTCAAGGACTGGGGAAACAATATGTAAACACATACTTGGAAAGAAACCAGTCTAACTTCTGACTTCAGATAGACTTATGAGAAGCCTATTGTTCTTTGTAGATTTTTAAATTACTGTCCTAATAACTTTAGTGCTACATTTCTACTGGACATTTCTGGAAACAGCTGTGTCCCCACATGTAGAAACCTGAATTACTGAATTTGGTGTGCTTCAGTTTAGGCAATAGGAAAGTGGAATTTTTTGGAAATGTGATTGTAAATCTGGACATCCAAATTCCTTGCAAGTTTTATTTTGATGCCTTAGTCTTTCCTGGAATGGAGCCATATATAAGAATAAACTGAAACATTCAGTCATATAATTAGTATGGAGAGGTTCATTACTGAACTGTGCCAAAGGGTAGAGCTGGTTGATGTTTTCAGCTGTGACATGAAAACAGATCAGGGAAGCAGAGAGACTTAGAAAGATTTCAATAAGAGCCACTCTTACACCAGTAATGGACATGTTGGATGAAGCAGGCTGTGTACACCTATCTCCTTTACTTGTTTCTGCTCTTGCCTCTGGTTGGTTTTTTCCCCAAGAACTTAGAAAATATGTACAGTAAATTATGACATGGCAAAGCTATTACAAAATAAAAAAGTAATACATTTGCTATGTTATTTGGGTGTTAGAAATCTCAGAAGCACGTCTAAGGTGATCTGCAGCGAGGAACCCCAGTAAATCACTGGCTTCTGGTGGGAAGGTTCCACAGTTCTGTCCAGCCCAGAAATCTGAGTGTATCTTTTGCAGAAAAATGAGGCAGAGAGAATAGGGAAAGGAAGAAGAGGGAGCTGTACATACCCTCGTCTTGCCCTGACATGGGAGTACTGCAGTTCTCCCAGATCTCTCAACACAGAAGGCGTCCAAGTATTTGGTATAATTTTGTTCATAACTTTGTCATTTTTAAATTCTGATTTCAATATATACATTATCACAAAATAAGCACTTATGCAGCTTAATCATCAGGTAATTATTTTGCTTTTTAATGTCATCTCTTTTGAATACCTGGTGAAGTTTTGTTAGCGATGTTAGATCTTGTTCAGAGAAAAATATTTGAGCTGTGTATATACACGTATGTGCGCCTATATACACCCACGCTTGAAATGTGATGCAATTTCCCATTAAAGTTTAGAATATTCTTAGCTAGGAAGAGGTAAATAATGGTTTTACTTACCTGTCATAAATAATGACAGTGACTAATGACAGTCCTCTCTTGTGAAGGACCTTCAAAATCTTCACACTGTGAAACAGGGATGGGGGATCATGTTAACAATGGCTGGGTTGGTGCACACACTGTTTCTTATTTGCTTAGCTTTATGTTCTAAAAACAGAGGTAAGGCCAGGAACCTCAACTGTGGGGGTTTAATCCCTAGTTCTAGGCATCAGACAATTTCCTTTATCTTGAAAGTGTTAACAGTAGAGTAGGGAACTTACAGTACTGTGCTTATACTATTCACTCAGGAATACATTATTAACTACTGTCAGGGACTGCACTACAGAGATCGTTGTTGTGACCCAGTATAGCTGTTCTTTGGTGGTTGATTTTTTGTTTGGTTGGTTTTGATTTTGTTTTGCTTTGTTTTGTTTTGGGGTTTTTTTTGTGTGTGTTTTTTTTTAAATTAGCTGGTGCCATTATCTGGTACCTGAAATCCCATGTTTACCTCATCTGCTTGGTTGAGAAATTAGAAATGCAACATCCTGACATCAATGTTGGCTTTTAATAACTACAGCACATTGCTAGCACCAGGCATGAAAACAAAAATTATTTTTCTAAAGCGGCTTAAGGAGAATATCTCTTGATGAAGGCCAGACTACACACTCAGAACTGACCATCCTCTAATAGTGGTCGTACAAGTAGGGAATATTGGCAGGCATCCATTGTACATAAGCTACTGCATAATTATATTTGATAAAAGCTTTCTGGTATGTGTGGATAATAAGCTCATGTATCTATGAATCTGGAATGCTCCTAAAATGAGTTGCTGCATGCTCAACATTAGTTTCCGAAGTTTTTTTATACTGTAGTATTACATTACATTTACTAAATAGATTAAATTGTATTGTAGCCTTAAAGGATGCATGATTCCACTGGACAAGGAAGAGGATTTATGGAAGGAACACTGATTGATTTTTATAGAAGTTATGTGCATAAATCCATGTGCAGTGAGATCATATCCCTCTAGAGAATACCAGTAGAAGAGTTTTTTATCCTGAAAGCACCGCTGCCCACTATTTGCAAAGTCTAATTTTCCATTAAAACTGTAGACAGCAACATTTTATAGCCACTGTTACCTTCATTACTTCAGCGTGCATTGCATTTTTTTCCTGCTCTAGAAATATTGAGGTCTAACCAAATGTGCCATATAATGAAATCAATAACAGTTACAATTTGAATTCAATGACACTGTATATCTAAGTTTCTGTCACGGACAGTATTAAAGGATTGTTCACCAGAAGCCATCAGTCCCCGCCCTACAGCACTATGGTGATATGAATAATCATCAACAGCCCCCATTCCACTGAAAAAGAGAACTATTCCTTCAATATTACATAGGTTGAAGAGACAAGCAGATATTCATAGAGATAAGAATACAGTAATTTTTTAAGGCAGTGTAACATATATAATGTAGAAAAATATATCTTTATCTAATAGAGTTTCTACTTTAAAGTGCATGGCTATTTTAGGTGATGTGGTAGGTAAGTATATTGGCATCACTTACCAATATTCACAGTATTGTGTTTGTCTTTTACAACAGTTTACACAAAAATGTTATCACTGGATGCCCAAATACAGGCAAATTATACTCACTAATATATTAATTTTGATTCTTCCTAGAAGTTTTGCCTTCCTTGTTATCTCAGCTTTTTATTTCATGAATTGTGTAAGGCAGACCATGTTTTCCCCTCTCCAAATCATTGCTATGTATTTACCAGATAACTGCAAAAAACAGAGGTGGGTGTACTGATGTGACACTGTAGACAGAGTGAACAATATTAAACACTTGCTGTTAAATGCTAGAGAGCAGTTAGCTACAGGGTCTCCACATTCCCGGTGCTTTTCCAGAATATATAACATTTTAAAAGTTCTGTCATAGCTGTTGTTGATGATTATATACTATCACTGTGTTTGTACTCAGGAATGGTACATAATCAGAAACGAATTCAGCTAGACAGGAGATGATCTCAGAATTACTTGGTCCATCCCAGTTTTCTGGATCAGAATTAGATCATTTCTAAAAGATGTTTGCCTCATGTGGTTGCCCAATTCTGTGCTAGAATACTTGTACTTAGCTATCTACTTGTCTTTGGAAAGTGTTTCTTAACGCCTAACACAGATCTGCGCTGTAAATTAAGCCAATTATTTCTGATATGGATCAATAACCAGCACAGATCTGATAGTCAGGTTGGACAGGGCCTTCAGGAACCTGGTCTAGTGGGAGGTGTCCCTGCCCATGGCAGGGGGAGTTGGGACTAGATGATCTTTAAGGTCCATTCCAACCCGTAAGCATTCTGTGATTCTGTGGTAGACCAGCATAAATCAATCAATGATACAACGTAACTCGCAGTTATTTCTACGTAAGAAAATGCTGCTCCCCGTTGCAGAGGCTGAGAGGCAGCCATTCCTTATCCCCTTCATCATCTGACTGATGGGACACAATGCTGCTTGTGGTCATATTTAAATTTGATTTTTTTGCTAAATATTCATTAATTTACAGTGCCACCGTACTTTAGGCAGGTTCCTTTCTCATACACCAGTTTTTATAGCATGCTATGAAAAATGTTACTGCATTTTTCATTAAGCAGAAACAAATAAGCCATTTCTCTCCAAAATGGGAAAATACAGACGGCATGTTGGGGTTCTGGGTGAACTGGCAACTTCCAGTTCAAATTTACCTAATTCCCAAGTGCAATACAAATAAAGTTTACTGGCCATCCACTACATGCCTTGTGGACTCGGGGTTAAGGTAGGTTTTTTCTGCATGACAGAAGGAAGCTCACACCTGGAACGGCTTAAGAACTTGGTCCATGACGTATCTGCATTCAAAGTCTACACCCTTTCTGTGAAACACTGACAGAAGAAAAATGTATAAAATCTTGTCTTAGTCACCGTTACCAACAGATAAGACTGTGCTTACTTGGGGCCAGATCAGCTGTGTAAAGTCCTGTTTTCTGTGGCCAACTTTCTTGATCACAACTACGTTCTAAAATAAGTCATATTCTGAGTTCTTTTTAAGACCTGGATGACACAAAAAGTTTAGGATTACAGCGTACAAATCAAGCAGGGTATTCTTTGAAAGCTGCCACATGAACATTAGTTTTCACAGGAAAAAATCTGTCTCTGCTTCTTTTCTACACTGAATGGAAAACAGAGATTAAGAGTAAGCATTCTACAAATGGCATGAACAAAGAAAGATACAGCCATGCAATGAATATATATACACAGATGTAAACACAGTTATCTGAGCAGATGTAAAAGTCGCTAAAACAAATAGAGCAGAAAGGAAGAGGGAAGGATCTTACCCATGCCGAATATTTCTAAAAAGAAGTGTAGAATATAACACCAGTGAGGAATGACTGCAAATTAGGGAAAACACTTGAAAGTAAATAAAACACAGGTCCCCTCTCTACCATCTCCCTCAATTGTTGGCTATTGCCCGCTTCAGGGTGGCTGATATTTCTGCCCCAATAAGCCCTCTTTCAAAAATATCTAAATCTTGAGGCCAAGACAGATACCCTTCAGCTCAACACTCTGGGCTGAAAGGAAGAGTGTCAGCTAGAGACCACAGATGGGAGATGGCATCAGCTCGTTGGGAGTTCCACCTCATGCTGCATGCTGTGGGGTCCCAGGATGAACTAGCATTGCCCATCTCAGCAGACTCTGCTGGCTTGTTTCCCCACTGTCACTCCTGTCAGGGATTTGGATTCCCTAGCAGCTTCCACAGTGGCACAGCCTGGCTGCCAGCCCCGTGGCATCAAACATACCATCAGGACCCCACCGCCTTGGGCACGCTCTGCAGCATACATGCCATATCTACCCCTGTGCAAGATCACAGGATCAGGGCTGCAGGAGTCTCCATCTTCTTGCTGCACTCTGCAGCGTGATTTCCAGTGAATCTGTTCCCCTCCGTATCCTTTCATTTCCCTGGCTCTGACTGCAAGCCGTTTGGTGCAGACTGCCTTTCAGTATGAAGCTGCACAGCCTGGAGTCCTAGAGGGGACCCTGTTCTGAGCTAAAGCTTTAGGGAACAATGCAAATACAGACAGCAAGCTATTTTTTTCACAATAGGTATACGTTTTGCCCTTGTTCATCTATTGCATCAAAATCCCTAAAAGTCAGCTTTCTGAAGAGAGCCAATGAAATTCACTGGCTCTTGCCTTAAGAGGTGGATAGGAAAATAAGGCTGATGGATTCTCTCAGGTGCATTTCCAGGAGTATACAGAGACTATTGGAGCAAACAGCCCTGTGTTAGCTGTAGGCGTGCTCTTCACATGGCAAGTTTCTTGGCCACTTCTGCCACTGGTAATTACTAAAGTATACACAAACAAATATGGGGAAATGTGTGTATGCTTAAACCCTGACATTATGTTATGGTTCTTTGTAGTAAGAAACAATAGCCCCACAATATAGTTTATTACTGTAAAAACAGAAAGATACAACTTGTAAAACATAAAATTATCTGCTATAAACAAAGGCTCTGATTGAAAGAAAAATAAACTTAAAAATCATACTGTAATTGGCTTAGATGCCTTAATCACTGCCAATTATGCCATTGCTGCATATATTTTACATGGATTAGATAGTACTTTCTCTCACTCAAATTAGTTAAAACATTGTATGAATGCTAATGACTTATTTTTCTGTAAATATGTTAGAATTTTAATGTATTCAACTAAGGAGTTACATATGAATAATATTTTCATATTTCACATTGGAATTAATTCTTAGTGTTCAGTTATATCCTTCTCATTATGCCTATGCTTCACTAAAAGTAACTTTAAAATATGTAGTATATATTTATAGCCCATTTTCATACAGCTTCAACTAATGATAGGTGAGAAAAATTACTTCCCAAGTTTGTAAAGATGTGATATCTGAAATATCTTTTCAGGAGTAATTTTCTATGCAATATAATTACTTTCTTTCTTATTTTGTTTGTTTGTTTGTTTATACAACCTAAAGGGAAATTCTAAAAAGTCATAATTTATGCTAATATTTTAAAACAAATTCTAAGTATTCAAATTCACAGTAGCAGACTGATTCATCTCTACTACAACAATAGTTGGTCTCTCATCAGTTCCAGTGCTTTCTTGGGGATAAATGCCTAGAAAAAGTGGTTAAAATCATCTTAGCTGAGACGGAAGACGCAAGTTAATAAACAAAACCCGGCAGTAGCACCATAATAAAAGCAAACCGTTTTCCAAAACCTTTATGAAAATCTGTTCTTTGAAAAGGAAGTTTCATGTTGTTCTGCAGAACACTTCTTATAAGATCAAACTGTGAATCCCCAGCAGAACCTCAGCTGTTCCAGAAACACAGATAAAATGCACAAAGCAAAACAATACGCTGTCTCATCCCTTCTGAAAGTCTTAGTCTATTCATCACAATTCTTGGTATTGCCCACCACCACCAGCTTCTTTTAATCAACTGCTTTATACTCATTCTGGTAATTGCTTGTTATCCATTTCCACACCACTGGCTTATTCATTATTTCCAGCTAAACAGTACAGACCTCATTTTATGAAAGCGATTTGTATACAGCATTAAACATAATTTCTTTTTAGTCTTAATGGAGTTTCATTGAAGTTTAATTCAAATTCAAATAATACAATTTTCCTTTTTAAATGCATTTCAGTATAAATGGATTCTCTTTTTCTTGATTTCTTTGAAATCACAGTGATTTTAAATTAAATTAGAATTAAAAATACCGGAATTGAAAAGTATTGAAAAGCATAATTTCACAAAGAAAAATTTGATGTAAAATCAGAAAACAGTGATGCAGAAAGAAACTTCTTCCTCTTGCAATCACATTCCCAAATTTTTGTATTTCTAGAACAAAAAATACTTTAGAATTATATAAGTGCAGAAATAGCTACAAATGGTAGTCAGAATTAATTTCATAACAATATTTAATAAGCTTCTTAAAACATTAATTTCTAAAAATACCTGTTAATTTCTAAAAACTAAAATACTGTCAATTTTAAAAGAAATAAGGGATTTCTTAGTTTCTGTCTGTGAAAACTTCCGTTGTTGGTAAAAAGTATATGTATACTTACCTCTTCTAAATCAGAAATGTTACAAGTAGCATGTTGTTTTCATGAACACAAAAGATTAAACATTTTTAAAGGTTACTATGAAAAGTAGAAATGTATTATTCACAGTGTATTTTTATGATTTATAATGATTCTAAATGGTATATTGTTTGAAACATCTCCTTGATTTTGACCTTTAAAACAAATGTAGTAGAATTTATATTTTCAAAGAGCTCTGATAATTCAGATAAATAATTTCAGCCTCTACAACAAATTATTCATAATATGTTCATATGTTCATATAATTATTCATAATGTTTTAGCTGGTGTTTAATCATGTCTGGAAAATTCTTCCTGCAATCACTTAACTTGTACATAAAAGCAAATTGAGAAAATTGGTTTAGGTCATTTTAGAGGTTTGTAGAGCTTCTTTGAACTCTGTACTTTGGGAGAGAGAGTAGTTTGATTACCTGATCTTCAAATGGAGAGGAAAAAACCCAGTCACATTATTTTTTTAAGAAGTCCCTGAAAAAACTCTGAGAAGCATATAAAGCCACATTAACTATGTGGCACTTTTCTTTTATAAATTCATCCAGCTTGACAGCACAAGTATATAATCTCCCATGGCAATCTCTCCTGACATCACCACACAGAAAGGCAGCTAGAACACTTTTAAAGAACAGAGCAATTACATATGCTCCCCCAAAATAGTGAGAGAATTTGGGATTAAAAGGTGATCTTGTGCTGAACACTGTTCATTAGGAGGATGATAAACCAGCACATTTCAGCACAGAGAGAAATGTCCGGGGACTGCAGAAATCTCTTTTCCACGTTCATCCTGAATGTGAGGCTGCATATTTATCTGGCCAAAGGAGCCGGTGCCCCTCAGCCCCTCCTTGGGAACAGCACAGTTAACAGATCCCAACTGGAGTTTAAAGGTCCAGAGATCTTCAGGGGGAGGCAGCAACCAAGGCTTCACTTCTCCCTCCTAAAAGTGAAGTGTATTGCATGTAAAGTGAGACAGTCAATGCCTTTGGAACCTGAGGAGGGTTTGGGTACCAAGTTTGTTACAGCTGCCTAAATATTAAGGAGAGGGAGAGGGAGAGGGAGAGGGAGA